>JAMBUN010000096.1:0-61994 GCA_030271035.1 Microascus cirrosus
AATTAAAAAAAAAAAAAAAAAAAAAAAAAAAAAAAAAAAAAAAGAAGAATAGAGTTTAATGTGTTATGTGTGGTTCTGACGCGGTTGATATGGCGGACACGCGAGCTTTGGAGGAGACTTGTGTCCAGAAGCTGGACAAGGCGTGTTTTGAGGCCAGGTCATATGGACTGCAGCGGATGCGAGCCACGTCGGTGGCGGCGGAGGAAGAGGTGCGCGTTGGCACCGCTGTGATCATGGCTGCTTCGGGCGTGGTGCATGGTTTACAGACGCAGAATGCAGCTTGAGGTCATGACTCGATAGTTAGCAGCTCTACGCTCGACTATTAATCGATAGAGACTATGCTTAGCGGCTGTGGCTGCCGTGGGTATGTTACACTAGACGTCGGACATGAGCCGTGAACCTAGCTTCTTTCGTCGCGTCTTGACAACCCCTGCCGGCGATCCGGACGGCATGCAGACTCGGCCGACCTCCAGTCAATGCGATAGGGTCTCTCTGTCTCTCGCCGCCGGCGCTGAACCAGCTCTTCCATACGCTGCAACCAAGCTTAACTCCGCCATCTGTATCACCTGTGGATTCGGGGTCTGCACCACAGGGGCCGAAAGGGGACAAAAGGGACATGTCCACGTAGCCGTGCATGGGGCGGCTCAAAGCTGCGGGCGAGCGCTTCCAGAGGGGGTTCCCGCATCGGGTCAAGTAAATTAGCATCTGATTTTCGGAGATGCGCGAGGGTGCCAAGCCCGCGGTTCTGGCGATCCATGCCCCCGTTGGAGGAGACCCGTGGGTATCTGCCACCTTTTCTTCTTCTTTTCTCGCTATATTTTGCCCTTGAGAGAGATATCTGGGCAGGATTTTATGGTATGGGAATGGAACTGAGGACTTCTCGGAGGAAAAGAGACAGAAGAGAATTAAGACTTACACCGAAGTACCTCAGTGGATTGACTGACATATCCTTGCCCCGCAATTTTGAGCTGCCGTTCTTGGCCCCACAGAAACTTTGCCTGACCTCATCTCTAACGCCCACCGCAACCTCGACCCCTGCTCCCCACGATTCCCACTGCAGCCTTGCTACCGCCCTACGAAACGCGCTTACCCAAAAGTACATAGACTTATAATCCCTGCGCCTTGCTCTACGCGATTCCGGAATCCTTCAAAGAGACTTAGCTACCGCCTATGGCCTCCCTGTAGACCATCCCTGTCCTTCCCCCCCTCACATTCCAACCGCTCGACAGTGACCACGCGTGCAAGCGGTTCCCACGATGAGTGAACCCGGGCTAGACGCCGGGGACGGCGCCCCGACTACCGACGTCCCGCTCGACGACCCGCCTGCCTCCGCGCCGCTCACCCCCTCCGTGCCGCCCACGCCCTCCTCCCGCGAGCCGCTGTCGCCCTCCAAGGTCGGCTTCCTACCGCTCGTCACCGTCGTGGGCTTCCACCACGCGAGGGGCCCTGAGGTGGAGCGCTGGTTCGGCGTCGAGGAGGGGGTTGACCCGGCCGCGGAGCATGGGTGGTCGCTTCTGCCCTTCATGGCGCTGAGTGATGGTGCCCATGCGTTCGTCCTTCCCCCTCTCTTATCGTTTTCCTTGACATCGTAGAGTTTTCTTAGATGAGACCCTCAAGCTGACCGACACCCCTTCCAGCTCCGAGGAGGACTTCTCCTACTTCACACTCCTCCGCCCCGAGTCCCCCACCGGCCCCGCAACCTCGCTCTTCGGCATCTCCTGCACCCGCCAGCTCGACTCCTCCCAGCTCATCGACCGGCCCGCCGACGTCACTCGCTCGACCGTCCAAAAGGCCGTCGTCGTCATCGCCGACAGCCCCCAGGCCTTTGGCATGCTGCGCGAGCGCCTCGGCATCGTGACAAAGGCATGGTTCGACCAGCGGGAGTTCACGGACGTGGATATCCTGAAGGGGTTCCAGGAGAGTCTGGCGGATGAGAAGAGAAGGGGGGAGATGGGGGGCGATGTGGGGGACGCGAACCTTGGAATGAGTTTAAGGGAGTTGGTGCATGAGTTCAAGTGGCAGACGCTGGTGCTGCTTAAGGCGTGTTTGCTGCAACCAAAGGTGAGGTCTGAGTTCCCTGAGAGCGAAGTGAGCGATGCTCACTAACGCTGTGTAGATGCTCTTCTTCGGATCCCGCTGTGATCGGTTATGCATGATTCAGTTCTCTCTAATCTCTCTGATACCCAACCTCATACGGAACCTCCAAGACTGCGCCGACCCCGACCTCGACGAGTACCAGCGCAACTTGAAGCCGCCCACGAGTCTGCGCACGAGCGATAGGAACTCGCTCCTCCAGTACATGGGTCTCCCTCTGCAGATATTCGGCAAGGTACGTTCTGTACTCTCCCACCATGGGCTCTGAGAAAGTTTCAACTAACACCTCCAGGGGAGCCTCTTCGGCCCGTACACTCCTCTTCAACAACTCGACGTCCTCGCCGATTTTGGTACAAAGTCCTATGTCGTCGGCAGCACCAACTCCCTCCTCCTCCAGCAGCGTGACCGCTACAGCGACATCCTAATCAACCTCGACGACAACACTGTTACCATCTCCTCGCCTTCCCTGCGCTCCGCCCTCGCCCTCACCGCCTCGGACCGCCGCTGGATCGACTACCTCACCCAGGAAGTCAAAGAGACGTGGGATGATGCCGACCCGCGGCAGCCCACGACGCTGCGCTACGTCGGGAGCGAGGAGTTCATCCGCCTGCAGTTCGAGGAGTACATTCTCTCGCTCATCGCCGCCGTCAAGTATAGCCAGTACATCGCAGGCCGCCCGGAGGACACGCGCGTGCTCCTCCCGCACGTTGAGGGCGACCCCTCGCTCGATTTCGGCTCCGAGTGGGTCGCCGCCTGGCAGGCGACCGAGAACTACCGCCTCTGGAACGCGAACACGGACTCGCATCTCTTCGACATCGTCGACCCGCGGCACCCCTGCGCGGGCGGGCTGACCATGGAGGACGTGCAGCGGCGCATCGCGGAGCAGGTGCGTGAGCTGCACCTCGACGAGAGGCTCGCGCAGGGCCGCGAGGCGCTGGGGCGGAACCTGGCTTTCGGCCGCGAGAAGGCCGGCACGGTACTGAACAAGCTCTACGCGGATGTGGAGGCCTTCCGCGAGGCGCAGAGGCGGCGCGCCCAGGAGGCGCCGCCCACAGAGGATCAACCGCTCAGCCCCTCGTCCGGCTTCAGCGGCGTAGACCTCGGCCGCGCGCAGCAGACGGTGTCGTCCGTGGGCGCCAAGGCCGGCGCGTACGTCAGCTCGTGGGCGGCGTGGGCGGGGGAGAAGAGGAAGGCAGGCGGCGGGTGGGGGATGTGGGGGAAGAGCAAGAAGGAGGAGGACGTGCTAGCTGGAGGCGGGGTCGGCGAGCGGTACTCGGACAAAAGGGTGTCGGGTGAGGTGCTGGAGACGTATGAGGTTAGGGATGACGGGTTTGTGGCGGTTGAGAAGGTGGGGGCGTCGGATTCGAAGGCCGGGACTACAGAGAAGACTGGGGCGGAGGAGAAGCCAGGGGTTGAAGAGAAGATGGGGCCAGCGGTTGAGAAGCCTGGCTCACCAGCAGAGAAACCCGAGTCGGAAGACAAGGCCGAGCCGCCGGCGGATATGTCCGAGGCGGAAAAGAAACTGGAGGGCCAGGAAGGCACATAAGCCTTCGAACGGGACTGGGGCAGGTGGGCGGTTAAGAATAGTTGTCATGATATTTAGCAGTGCATCTAGAGCAAAGTTCACTTTTCCATCTTTTGTCCTCAATGCCGGTTTCCGTAGCCCACGCATAGTCATGAAACCAAACGCAGGAGTATACCCAGGGCCCAATACGCCACGCAGGGTGGAACAATTCTTATTTAATATGGTATATTCATTCCCACGCCTCTTTGCTCCTCCCACCCTGCCCGTGATCTATCCTCCAACCAGGAAAAGAAAAAGCCTGACCGCTCTAACAACAAAGACTTAAAAAAAGGACCGCCGCTTCAGGAACAAGCCTCCTAGCTTCTAGGGTAAATCATGCTAGGTATCCCAGTTCCTCGTCATCCAGTCTCTCTAGGTATTCCTTGTCCAGCAGAATCTCGATGCACTTCTTGATATCCGGGATCTTCGGGTTGAAGCGAGATTTGATCTGGTTGATGGTCTCCGAGACGAGCTGCGCGTGCTTCATGCGCTTCCGGGCCTTCATGATGCGCACCATAGCCGACTGACTGGCGTTAGTAAAAGCCTTAAGAAGTCAAGTGACGTGCCAACTCACCTGTATCAGGATCTTCCGGTCTTCCTCAATTGTCTTGTTCGTTTCCGCCTCCTCCTGCTTCGTCTCCTTCACACCTCCCTGGTTAAGGTTGATCCGGATCTTCTTGTTTTTGAATTCCGTGTTCAACCGGAATGTCTTTCCGGGCCCAGGCTTGCCCCCTTCGGGTGACATGAGCAGTACTTTGGCCTTGAGAATCGTCGCCATCGCCTGCTCCAGCACGTCGGGGCTCAGCTGCGTCGTTGCGGCAATGTCCTCGAACGTCTGCGTATCCTTGTCATTAAAGAGCAGGAGGATCGCCATCTGGTATAGCGACACCTGGAACGTGTACGGCGTCTTGCCGTTACGGACGTAGTTGGCCCGCAGGTCGCCCTTGCACAGGTGCCACAGCCATGTAAGCTTGCGGCCCTCATGGTTGCTCTTGTAGAATCGAGTGAAGCGTTCAAAATCGTCAGCGATCTCCTGCGATGGGTTGAATTTGGTGTTAGGCGGCTGCAGTGGCCAGAAGCCAGTGCCCAGTACCGAGTACGTAGAGTCCAGTGTCGTCGGCTTCTCGAGGTCCAGATTCGCCGCGTGACTGCGGTAGTTCGTGTTTAGGTCCTTCGAGATCTGCATGTCCTGGAACATCCGCTGCAGCTTGTTCGTGTACTCGAACCCGCACTCCTCCTTGAGCTTGCTGATCATGCTCGTCTCGGCGTCATCCGACGACGAGTTCCCGTTGACTAGACGCCTAGCCAGCATGCGAGAATAATACTTCTGGAAGACGTCCTTGTCCTCAATATACTTAAAGACAGTCATGATCTGCATGAGGGTGGTCTCCAGCTCCGATTCCTCGACACTGTTGCCGCCCTTCCGGAGGAGGACATCCGTGTACTTGGCTAATAGCTCGGGTGACTTGTTCGAGCCAGACTTGCACACCTCATTCCGGTTAACAAACTCCCTACAAGCGTTATCCAGCGCCCTCGTGAACTCGGGTTCGTCGCGGAAAGCCTTCTTGAGGAGGGCTTGGTACTTGGTGTGGGTCTCCAGGAGCGCATCGACATAAACCTTAGGCTCAAGCTTCTCCGCATCCGATGCAACTTTTTGTACAGCAGAAAGACCGGCCTTCCTCACATGAGTCTCAAACCTCTGCCGCAGAGGTTCTAGACCGTCCTGGATACGCGACAGAAGATTGTACATCCTAGCCATGTCCTCTTCCCGGTCGTTGTCGAGGAGCACCTGGAACTCATCCCTCAGAAGCGCCGAATGCTCCGCAATAAGAGCTTGGTGGCAGGTCGTCTTGAGGGGTACCGCGATGTCCTGGTGGAGGTAGGTGCGGACGCGCTCATCCTCCTCATCCAGTCGCGCCTCGGCCTTCTTCATGTACTCGACGACGCTGTTTTCGCTCACGAACTGCTTGGACTCTGCTTGATAGAACTCGGCGGTGGCCTTCAGGAAGGGCTTCTCGAAGTGGAACCGGTAGACATCCAGCGTTGATTTGGTTGGGTCCGTCTCGTCGAGACCTAGGGAGACAAACGAGTCGACAACAGCCTTGATCTGGCCGTGCTCGATCGTCTCACCATTCCGCTGCTTCTCGACCAGCTGGAGGACGGCGTCCATCACCTTGGTATGTACTTGCTCAAACAGAACTTGGCGCCACTTGACCAAGTGCAGCGTATACACATCGTAAATGTTCTTCTTCCCCTCGTCCATCTCCCTCTTAACCCAGTGTCGGTTGAGGTATCTGAAGAGATGATGGATGTACTTGGCCGCGACGGTATATCGGTCCCATTCTTTAATGTAGAACGCTAGTAGAGCTTCATCGGTGTGACCTCGACATTCGTTCACAAGGCTTTCGAGATGCGCCGTCAGGTATTCGATAAGCTTATTGTAGAGCTCTTCGCCGAGAAGGTATGCTGGAATACGTCAATAACCCCTTCGGCGCCGCCAGAGGGGTAGCTCAGGATATCCTTACCTCCCTTATGGGTGGTGCCAGCATTAGGGATGCCACCACTACCGGACATCACTTTCTGGGCGGTACAGAAGTTGTGAATGGCGCTACATGCCGTTAGTATGGGATTTGACGAAGGGTTGTCGAAGCTGGAATGAAGCCGATACGCACGTGTAGATTCCCATGTACTAGAGCAACCAGCGACGGTCAGTCAAAACGAGTTTGAGAACGCTAACAAGATCAGGGCTAAACGCTACTCACACTCTGAAGGTCTATGCCATGTTCCAACTCATGCATGATGCGCGAGATGCCAGTCTGAAGGTAGTTCCATCTGTCACACGAGTCAACATTGCGCATCTTCCGGCGGCGGCGGCGAGCGGGGCGAGCGGGGCGATCCCTGCACATGTTGGATGTGGGAGTCAAGACGGATAAAAACCAAGGGCGGGGGAAACTCAAATGACGAGGCTGTCCTTACGTTGCCACGAGGTCCTCCTTATTAGGCTGCGGCGGCATCTGGATGGTGGGTGGCATCTTGACGCGCTTGTTCGGGTGGGCTTCGGGTGAGGCGGGAGCGGGACGTTGATAGGATTGAGATCGTGTCGGCAACTAGACGGACATCTGAGAAGCTCTTAACGGCGGATAATCTTCAGACAGTCCCAGATCAGCCAGCGTACTTGGGAGAGCAAACCCAGACGGGCAGTCGCGGCAGACAGGTAGGCACTGACCACAGAAGGTGACTAAATTCGACCTAGGGATTTGCGTCTGGCGGGGCTAATCGGGGTAAGGCTGAAACCGTAAGATGAATCACGAGGCAAGAGGAATGCTGTTGGAACGCCCTCGCATGGAATCTTGGCGGGAAGGACCAAGACGCCGCGTCGTATGAGGGAGGCGTGTCGTCCTTAAAGTGGCGTTGGACAGGGTGCTTCTTTGGTGTGGGTGCGGAGAATGTTGGATTAAGAATCAGGCTGCACCCAGAAGGATTTCGTGGTTGGGGAACGCTTCAGGACAAAGCTTCGGGCGCAATCAGGGTTGGAAACAAAATTAACAAAACCCAGATGCACTGTCGCCTGCGAAACAAAACGTGCTGGTCACGATGCTGGGAGAAGAGGACTTGGGATGTTCGTGAGTGTTTCGGGAGGGATGGCGAAGTGATGTTCAGTCAGGCGCGAGGTTGCTGAATGTCAGCCACTCGAGGCAGCAGCCTGTGGGTCCGGAGTCGCCTTCGGCTGGTTCTGCCCTGACTGACCGCCTGCACCCCGCCAATTTTTGTCGGTGGAGCCTGCTCGACTCGGCTTCGAGATATTCCATCTCCCGCCGGTGCTGGACATTGGCTCACACGCTTTGATGCAAGGCCCGTTCTGGCGCAAGAAACAAAAAGTCAAAATCTCCATGTACTCTGTACTGCGTCGGTCATCACGAATCAGCGTCCCCTCCATACTCAACGATGCAGCATACAGATGGTGTTCCATATTTTATTCAATGCCCTCTGGAGCGTACAAAGTAAATCAATGATTGCGTCCGCAATGTCTCCGACAAAGTCAAGCCCGATCCCATTCCAAGACTCCAAACTGCGCCCGCTCATGCAAACCCAAGCCCGTATTAATACCTCCCTGCAGTGTACAGCCATCTCAGGAGGCCCAGGGTCGGAGCGAACATTCCACCGAGTCTTAAGCACGGCTAGTTTCGTTCTCCCCACCGCCAAGGCGCTCCACTGCGCGAAAGATGTTGATAGTGAAGGTCGACATCCATGCTACCAGTCCAATAAACATAAAGGCCGTGAGGGCCTTGGAGAGCTGCCTCATCTCCGGATCGTCGTCGTGGATATTATGATGGATCAGGACCTCAAACGCGAGTGCTGTGCTCGCCGACTTGAAGACAATGAAGAAAAGGTCGAGTAGTATCAGGCCGATCTTGGCCGACGCTGGTCGCAGGCCCAGTGGCTTACCCGTGTACTCATCCTTCAGCATGAATGCGATGTACGGTATCGCGATGGAGTCGACAACCACCGCCGCGATCGCCTGTCCGGACTCCGTGCCTCTATCCGGATCGTTCCGCAGCCGCCGGAGCATGGACCCGGATACTGCTAGCGCAACGATGGATGTCAGCATCACGGCCAGGCGTAAGGCCAGTGGTACGAGAGAGTGCCTTATAATCATCTTCCATCCCCGCTTATAGAGGGAGATGAACCTGTCTCGCCTCGACTTCGAAACCCTATCGTGAATGTGCGTCGGAACGTCGACCCGATGATTAAAGTTAGGCTGTAGCTTGTTCAGCGTCTCCGCGTCAATGATGGTCGACACCTCATTGTCCTCTCCCGGGCGCCTGGTAGAGTGGAAGAAGTCTGTCCATTCCGTGCGGTAACTCGTCCTGGGTGAGTATCGAGAGACGATGACGGGTTCAGCGGAGCGCAGATGGTCCCATTTTCGGCCTTCGGACCTCCCGTGCTTGAAGAACACGGGCACCTTCGGCTTCTTCTGGTTCAATTCCTGCAGGGAGGGGTCCGCCCAGCTGACGAAGCCATCCTTTGATACGCGCCGTTGGGTGTCGGACGGCGTAGAGTTATGTTGGGGTTGATGGAGGCGTGGGGGAGGGTCTAAGAGGGCGTGTTCATCTCCGCTTTCTTCACCTTCGTACGAAGCGATCCACGCTGCGAACAAGGGGCGGTTAGCATTAAATAGCCCCAGCGGGGCGCCCACCTGGAGTTCTTAGGCAGACACGGGCCAGCGAGTCAATAGACGTGAGGACGCACCTGGTAGAGTCCTCGGGGCTCTTTGCCGAACAAGATTATTAGTCGTGGCTGTACTGTTGCTTCTTTGAGAATGTCGCATCTCAGACTGGCCCGAACTGCCCGGCGGGGGCCCGTTAGAAGCCATTTCCGCGGGGACCTGGGGCGAGACCAAGCGGACGAGATGCAAGGGTCACCCGTCTCGGCATGAACAGGTCTGGACGCCGGGGTATTTCGGTCCTTATATGGATTATAGAGCGAGGCAAGTGGTTTCCACGACACATGGGGGACGGCGGGAGACGCGCAGGAGATGACGCGGAGAGGATGGTTATCAAGGACTCGTCGATGCGGATTGGGAGAATTGGGGGGCCAAGAGGTCGGTAACCGGCGAAAGGAAAATCGGGCCCGAGGAAGGAGAGCGCGGTAATGACCAAAACATGTAATGAAAGCGAGGCAAGGCCGTCGGTGGTCGCGAATTCTGATCGTGGATATCGGACGCCGTCGAGCGTTGAGGCTTATCCGTCGCTGCCGGCGCTTCGTCGCGAAGTACCCTTCGTCGAACTGTGCAGGCTCGGAAAATTAATGTAAAAAAAAAGGGAACGGGAATTGGATGAATGAAAAAGGAAGAAAGGGTTTCTCGACATCCGCCCTGGCGCCGCCCATCAAGGTGGCTTCATGAAAAGCGAACTAGGGCGATTGCACGACGACGAGGCAGAAGGGGGAATCCGTCCTGAAGCCCAGGCTTGGGGGGCGCTCGCGGCATATTTCCTATCTGCCTGGTGGGCTGTGTGGCTGCAGGTAAATTACTCCGCAACCTTGACTGACCGAGAGACAGGGCCCTCCCTCCTGGAACTCCACCTCCGGAGCACCCCAGCAACTCAATAAAACGGTTCAAACTCTCAGGTGGTCAGATCAGCCTACATTTCACGTTCAAGAATTCACAGTTGACAATTCAATCGGCTTTGAACTGAAGTGATGCTTCGACTACGTTCGTTTCAACCAATTCCCCGGTTCTTCCAGCGATAAGATTTGATCGCCACAGGATTTGCTCTTGGCGACGGCCATGGAATCGGGTCAGCAGTGTCTCAAGGGCGCTCCCGCTGGAAGTGGGCGCGTGGGGCAGATGCAACGCACGGCGCCGAAGGCAAGGAATGCACAAGCCAAGTGCCCATTTCACCTTTCATCATTCCTAGCTCGAAATAAATATGTGCATAAAAATATACAGCATCACCGGTAATGAAGCAAAGACGTCACAGCGCAGGAAGAAAGTCGGACACTGCCCAAGGGGCGGGAGAGTGGGGCCCGAGAGGCGAGCTCGGGCCTCTCATAGGCTGCCTCCTAATCTTGGCCCGCAACTTCTTCAATTCCTTACCCCCGATTTTGGTGACATGCGCACGCCAGGCTCAACCGAAGACACCTTCAAAGATCCGATAACTTACCTCAACTCCACGCCATCGCAAGCTCTTCATGTCAACGTCCGTTCCGGGCCTATACCACACCACGTGCGCCACGCGGTTCCTCCCATCTCCCTCCTTATAAGCCTGGTTTCCTACACGGCCAAAGATGCGATAAGTGAATTCCCCGACGGCTTTTCTTCCCAGACGCCCACTCTAGGTACAATCGCCCCCCCCTCGCGATGCGCCTCGTCCTCCTCCCCATCTCCACCAAGCGCACCCTCCTCTACTGCATCCGCACCAACACCTCCACCCCAGGCCGCCCAGGCCTCACCGACCGCCTCTCCACCAAGGCCGCCGGTATCTGGGCGTCGTGGGAGCGCCGCGAGTCGGGCTGGCAGCGCAAGGTCGTCGACTATGGCAACCACGCTCTGCGGCGGGTCCCCTACCAGGAATGGGGCCTCAAGTCTGTGCCGCCGCTATCCAAGCGCCGGCGCAGCGATGAGCTGGCGGGAAAGGAGAAGGTTAAGCTGGAGTTCCCGGAGAGCGTGATGGGGGTGGGGGAGGCGGAGGGGATATTGCGGAGGCTAGGAACGGAGAGGGAGGCGTTACATCGAATGAGACTTATATGGTGCTTCGTCGGGATGCCCGTCACAATACCCGTTGCTCTCGTTCCTGTGTACGTCTTTGTTTCTCCCCGGATGGGTGATGTACGAGAGGATACTAACGTGTCGCAGAATCCCTAACCTCCCCTTCTTCTACCTGGCGTACCGCGCCTGGTCACACTGGCGGGCCATAAAAGGGAGCCAGCACGTCCAGTTCCTCATTAAGAACAAGCTTCTCTCCATAAACCCTTCACCTGTGCTCGACGCCATATACGCAAACCCGAAACTGCCTTTGAAACCCCCTCCCGGCGCAGAGGCGGAAGACCTGCCGTCTGAGAAGACATCGAGAAACGAGGGCCGGGATCCAGAAGAGAAAATCCTATTAACGGCGGACATCGGGAAGAAGCTGAGTGTGGCACTCGAGCACCCCGAGATCGAGTTCGAGATCGAGCGGGCGCTGTGGCAAGTTGAGCAGCAGCGAGAGAAGGAGAAGGCCGAGGCAGGCGATGACGGCTCCAAGCGCCAATGAGTTAAGATAGTAAGGCTGGGCTGCTCGCGGATGACACAGCCCTGTGTATTCGTATGTGTACGTGCATACCCCCTCGGTCAACGAGACGAAAGTGGAAACGAAAGATTCATCAATCAACTGTACGATTATGGGCTTCTTCTTTTCCTCTCTTTGGCTCGGAGTATACAGGCCAGAGCATTTTGTATGAGCATAGATGAAGAAGATCTCCCAAATTTGACGCAATATGGAATCCTCCAACCCTGTCCCACCCATATCCCTCATTACTTCCTTTCCTTGTCTTGTTTTCCCTTAGCGCCACGTTACTTCCCTTCGTGCCCCATATCGTTCCCTTCTCTAACTCTAACACCAGACAAAATAGAAAAGAAAAACAAATCATTGGGAGACAAGTTAAGAAACTACTGCAGATCCGTCAGCCAAAGTCCTCCTATGCTATAGGACCCTACGCATTCAAAGAGGAAGCAATCGAAAATGGACATAGAGAAGAATCAAAGCTGCAGCCATACCAGTCCACTCGGCAGCCTCATACGGAAACGCGACACCGTCCCGCTCAGACACAGAGATGGGGAGAAAGAGAGGTGCAGTGTAGGTCATACCGTCGAAACGCTCGCCCTCCTGGGTGAATCCCGGGGGCGGGGCTATGTTTCTAGTGTTCCCCCGAAACTCTGGACTGTGGATTGGAGGGCCGTTCCCTATTAGAGGTGGCCGCTGGGTTGACGTGGTCGTGTCTTCATGGTCCCTAGCTGGCTGTTGGAATCTAGGCAGTGGAGGGAGGGGCCTGGGCCTTCTTCCGAAGCTAGGGGCGTGAACCGAGTAGTCGTTCCTTCCCAGAGGCGGCTGTTGGTTGAAACCCAGGGTTCTGGGAATGTGATGGGCATCCGCGATTGGCATGACCGGCTCGCTAGTCGCTCGAGGAACCGGGTTCTCATGCTCAACCATATTATCAGAGAGAGGGCGCGTTTTGACAACGACAAAGCCGTCAGAATCAACCTCGTCCTCATCAATGTCGTCGTCGTGGCTATCAGCCATCTGGACGTCGTTGAAATGGCCAGCATTGTCAAGAGAGTTCGCTATGGTGGCTCGGATGTTTTCATGGTCGCAATCAGCAGGTCCATGGGCGTTCTCTCCCCTGGTGACCTCTAGAACGTACGTCGAAATGACGCCCTGCTCCCAATCATCGTCGTCATCGACATGGTCGTCGGCGCCGGTTCCGTTCTCAGACTCCAGAGCAGGAACTGCGAGCTGATCATCGGCACGCTCAGCCTCCGTCGGCTCCCATGTACCCACTCCTTTGCTTTGGTGCGGATTGTAAGTCACCCAGCCGCCCTCGCCGTCGGCAAGCTCCACCACGAGGTGGTCATTCTCCAGGTCTTCTGACAGCCTCGTCTTCTGCCAGGCCTCCTTGCCCTTGATCCTGAGGAACTTCTCCCTGACGCTTACGCTCTTGGCTATGCGCCCACGCCTGCAGATAAGATACTCCCACATGGGCGATAAAGGCCGCTGGGGCGGTGGCGACGGATTGAGGAAGGAGGAGAACATCGGCGAATAGGGCGGATATCTAATTTCAGAAGACATTGTGCTGAAACTCCTTTGATACCAGTGAGAAAAGTGTGATTAACAGGTTGAGGGAGGTGCTTCTTGACTTGACGTGTGAAGTTTCCTTGGGTTGCTTCTGTGGATGGTAAGAGGTTCGCTTTGTTGATGGGTGACGAGAAGATGGAAACGGACATGGGATTGATGTGAGCCTTGAGATAGTTGGCGTGTTCCTGTGCAATCTGTTGGAGCTTCAAGTGAGAGGGCATTCCTTCCTAATCAGGCTACCTTATACTGTTGTCGTAGCTGCTGCACCACAGAGCTGTCCAGCAAGCGGTAGTCTTCTGTGCACTTGATTCCAAGGAAAGCACAACTAAAGTAAGGGAGGTGGGACCGAAGGGGAAGGTCCAGACTCCGTGCCATATGATTCGGACCCCTTTCGAGGTTGTCCAGGCAGACAGACGATTGAGCTTAACGTCAGAGAGACAAATCCCCATGGTCCTAGTGCAGGTGGCTATATGAGAAGGCGATGCTCTCGTATCACAGCAATTTACCTGAAGGGGATATTAATGGGGATATTAGGACCTAACATCAAATGCCTAAGGTATCGCAACCTACAGCTATGTGGTATGTGCTACGGCACTTAGGTCTTCGAGGTCCGGGGACTATGATAGGATGTGAAAAAGAATGCATTGAGACTCCCTAGCCCTCTTTTAGCACCAGAACACAAACCGGAAGAGATGGCTATCTTTTATCACAACTGCAAGGGCCATGTACACTGAATCACACCGGCCCCCCAGGCCAGCATCTCGCCTGGCCTCTTGTGAATAAGCAGTATGTTGCCTTCACACAGCACAGTCCATATAAGCAAAACAGTCAACATGAAGATTTGTATATTGTCCTTCCCCCCCCCCCAATCCACCCTAGGAATGCAGGACATAGACTCTGCTGCACTGATCATAAAGAGCATAAAGGACAGAAAACAAGCAACTTTTGTGTCCTCCCGCGCCTCTGCCCGCTATATATACGTTTTCCCTTCCTCCCATACCTTTTCATACGCCGTAGACTCCAGTTGGCTTTTAGGTTTTTGGTATTGCTTGGTGACATTAGACGCATAGCCCTGTTCTTCCAGTTGCAGACTAGTAAGGAAAGGATGGCAGAGGGATTGGATAGAAAATGGTGAAAATGAAAATGACAGGATGAACCCCTGCGCCTTTGCGTCATGACCCCTTTTTGATTATATCGAGTGATATTCCCCGGGGACGCTAGAACGGAAGTGGAACGGAGAGGTAGTAGTGGGAGAATAACTAGAGGAGCTAGCCCGGCACCGCCCAAGACTTCATTGCGGTGAAATTATAAGTATGGTTAGGCGAACTCCAAGGGAATTTGGCATTACGCGGATTTAAAAGAGGCATAACAATCAGGACGTCGACGTGTTCGTAAGGTGGTGGTACAGTTGGTCATGGCCAGAGAGGCCGGTGGTTTTTGGCAAAAAAGCTGACCGGTGAGTTCCGTCTCAAGACTTTCCTTCCGGAACGTCTTCAGGTTCGTCCGAGAGCTTTGGCTTCTTGGCCGGAGGTTGAGCGTCATCCTCCGGGGCGTCCTCCGTGCCCGGAGCATTGGAACCTGTAGCTGGCTCAGCAGCCCACACCTCGGCAGGGGCAGGAGATGGGTCCGAGGCGGCGGCGGCAGCAGTAGCAGCAGCCGCCGTAGCGGTGGCCGCTTCGGCCACTTTGGCCTCTAGCTCCAGTTCCAACTCGTCCAACCGGCGCTTGAGATTATTCTCCCGCCGATGACTGTCATCTAGTTGCTCCCGCAACTGCGTTTCCGTATTGGACTTCGCCTCGAGCTCCGCGCGCAGCTGCGCGACTTCCTGTCGGGCCACCTCCTGCTCATGCTTCGAGTTGGCGTCAGACAGTTCCAGCTGTTGTACTCTGTCACTGTACAGCTTGTTGATAAGCTCCAGTTCGCCGACTCGGGTATTGAGGCTCGAGTTCGAAGCCATGAGCTGCTCGGTGGTCGGGGGAGTCGAGTCCCTGCGATCGCCGAGTGGAGAGGGAGCCCTCCCTGCGCCGTACGCGCTCAGCGACGAGGCTAGAGCGGGGTCATGAACAGATAACCCCGGCAGCGCAGCCGGATTGTATAGCGACGGCGTACCCGTTCTAGAGATGGGTGACCCAGACCCATCTGCATGGCCATTAGACTTCTGCGAGGCCCGTCGCGCCGCTTGCGCTGTCGCTGCTGCCGCGGTACTTTGGACGTCGAGACCGTTCGCATCCGCGGCATTCGGGAATGGCTGTGGTTGCACCTGTTGCTATTGATAACGCGCGTTATGTTAGCAGGAGGCAGGACGCGCGACGAGGCGTATGCCGAGCTATACCTTCTTTTTGGCTAGGTCCGGTCGCATGCCCGCATTCTTGACCCTATTCCGGCTCTTGATCACGTCGGTCTTGAGGGATATCGGTCGAGGGCGGTTGTGAAGCTTGAGAAACAGCCCACAGGCGTTGCAGAGGACGGAGCCGAATTCATCTCGTCTCCAAAGAGGGGTGGTCGAAGTGCTGCAATTGTGGCAGGTGGGCTGCGAGGTTTCGCGGTTGTGGTTAGCCGGAGTCGCCATCATGATTGAACGTGGTCGCTTGAAACGTGAAGGGGACTTGGGTATTTGCCGGAGCTCTAGCGGGCGTTCATGTATTGCAGCAGGTTGTCGTTCGAGTTGATAAGATTTTGATAGAGGGCGTCAAAGAATTTCCGCCCACTAAGATTAGATCTTATCAAATCGACGCCTATTTTGGGGGGGAGATAAGGCCAATCACGTGAAGGCGTGTGGTCAAAACTTTCGCAACATGGTGGGGGGAACGCCAAGACCGGTGGGAGGATTTCGGGAACAGTGGGTCCGCGGACAACAAGACAACCCAGACAGATAGCGGTTATAAACGGGGGGAAAGCAAGATTGTTATCGGAAGGGTAAGAGGAATGGAGGGGGAAATGCCGATCTAAACGGGCCTTCTCCACGCGTATCAACGTCACGCGTCTCACCACAGTTGCCTCTGGCGGCCCCTACCTCTGGGAGGAGCCCGCACGACACAACAGACATCCGCTCGAAGATAAGGCGAAACGCAGTCAACGATAAGGAATATTGGGCACACTTACGAGGCTATTACCGCCTCCGGCGGTTGCTGCCGGCGACGAAGCGACGTATGCGGGGTTTGGGTCATTTGTCGTCCTATGCGTAGCCCAGAATGTTAGATCAGGTGCCAACTACTATAACCACCTACGCCGCACGACAAACAGGCGGCGCAAACGTAGTAAACGAATTTGGACGACAGAGACTGAGAATAAGCACAAGGCCAGTCCATGCGGCCCTTGCCTCCGACGGTATACGCAAACTTCATACAAAGCCAGAAGAACTGAGACATGGAACGTCGAAACGAACAGCAACCCACTATAGGACGTACCTTATCTGTGGAGACTCCAAAGCCGAGTTATTGGAAGCTAGGGACGATATCCCTGGTAGTTGAGGGAGCGAAGCGGACGTTGACGCAGAGCTCGGTCTCGATATGGGCTCGAGGGCATGGGAAGGCAGGACTTGGGTTCCATCTTCCATTTCTGACAGCGTAAAGCGTTCTCGGCGGGGGATTCGACCTTCGGGCGGTGTCCAAAGCAGGTGGCACAAGGAGCGCAGCGATTAGAAAGTTGAGAGTGGTATTGCAGATCAACGACAGGTGCGGAGAAGCGCGAGACAGCAGTCACGCCGAGCGAGGCTGGTGGCTGGTGTGAAGTCGACAATGTATATCGAGCTATAGTTTGGAGATAGTACAATATGTCGCGTGAAGCCTTGTGACGGCTACACAGAGAGTGAGTAGAGGACAGAACGAAAGAACGCGGGACGGATTGTCGCGACGCAAAGGAGAGGGTCGGCTTGATTGGACAAGTTATATCACATGGACGAAAAGATTAGGAAACGAGGGGTATTATAAAAAAAACATTACGCGTGTTCTTCGAAACGCCAGTTGATCGGTTTTGGGTAGAGTGTCAAGTAGAAAGATTTCAGAGAGAACTAGTGCTCGTTCGGGTACTTTCTGTCATCAAGCAATTTTCGTGAAGGGATCCGATGAGGCATCCAGTCAAATTTGCGACGGGCGAGGAGTAGGTCATCTATGATTGGCTGAGAAGAAAGCAAGCCCGGATCCGGAAGAAGGTTCTTCCTAGGCATAACCAGACTCTTGCGCTGCTTTGGCATGAGGGTCTATTTCCGTCCGCCGGCTGGCAATAGTGGACAGTAGGAACAATTGTTCCCGTGAAGCCGTGGGGAGAATTAACCTTGTGGATATGTATAGCGGTCTCTTTCCTTCGACACACAGGAAGACGTTTATCACTCGTTCGACAACCCAGCTCATCGGCAAACTCACCCAGAGTCCTGGTGGCACGCAACTGCTTCCGGTGTTTCCGAGCTACTCGCTCACAACTACCCCTGACTGGATGAAATCGTATGTTTTGCCACGCCGATATCGATCCTCGTGAGGCGCAGGTTGCCTGAGAGGCGTATCATCAATAAAAAATGTACCCATCCAAAAAGGTGGTGTTAAGACCACTCCTTCGGACTCACGGTCCAGTGGGCTGTCCAGGTTGACCACCCCTGTGGCAAGCACGGGGGTGCATGGGAACAGGGGCCTGCAGGCGCCCAGTCTGCGGGGACCTTGGCGCCCCCTCCTGTAGGACAGGGTAGCAAGCCCTTCCGTGGGTGGCGGCAACCCCGCCAATCCCAATTTGTAGTAAGCGTGCCCGATGACCTCAACCCCAGCTCAGTCGAGTAACATCCATCTCCGTGCCGCTGAAACTTTCCCTTGTCGAGGACTAGCAGTTGAAAGCGGTGAACGAAAAATTCAACCTCGTCTCATCGCGTAGTTATTTCTCTGTTGCCCCCCTCTCCTCCAGACTGTGTCTTGTGGAGCCCGACCGCACCTGCACACTTTTCCAGTCGCCGCTGGAAACTGGATTGCCCCGCTGCTCACACATATCGCGCGACATCGCCTGCGTAGCCGCTGCCGCTACTCCTCTGTCCTCGCGATACCAGGCCGGGAAAGCGATACTAAGAAGGCACAACCATGTTCAACTGGGCCAAACAACAGTACGCAGCTCTTGCTCCCCGCTTCCAACCCTGCCCTTCTAAACTCATTGTCGCCACTGTGCAACCCAAGAACTAACGGCGATCCGATCGCAAGGCTGGCGAACGTCGCCGGGACGCAGGAGCCCATCTATGGCCCCACGGCCATCAAGTCCGTTGCAGAGGAGGCTGCTGAAACCCCCTACACGGAGCTGACGAGGGACGATCTGAAATGGAAGGGCATGGACTCAACGTCAGTCGAGTGCCAAACCTTCTACTTCATGTCCAACGGCGGTGAACTTGGAGTCGCCCAGGTCATCTATAGTAACGTCATGTATGGAGCTACCTTTGGAAATCATGCGCCCACCTATTAGGGTATCCCTGCTGACACCTGCCGAAGCGGCATCCACACCACCTGCCAGTTTACTTCCAAGATATTCTCGCGCGATCCCGAGAAGCCGCACCTATGGTCGTCGACGCAACTCCAGAACCCCGAGTTTAGCGAGGACAAGAGCTGCTTCTACGCCGACAGCTGCGCCCTCGAACTTTCCGAAGATGGCACGTCGTACACGATCAAGAGCCTCGTCGATGAGAACTGTATCGTCAATCTGAAGGTCACCCGGACTTCGCCAGGCTTCCAGGTTGGGAAGACGGGAACTACGCTCTACGGGACAGATCTGGAGAACCCTTGGGGTTCCATGAGGCACGCCTTCTGGCCGAGGTGCACGTGCGAGGGCACAATGACGACGGCTGAGGGCGTGATAGACTTTACCGGGCAGGCGTACTACGTTTACGCCCTGCAGGGCATGAAGCCGCACCATGCCGCGGCGGCCTGGAACTTCTGCAACTTCCAAGGCCCGACCTATTCCGCCACGGTGATGGAGTTCACTACGCCGCCCTCGTACGGCTCCACGAGGGTGACGGTCGGCGCGGTGGCGAAGGACGGCGAAATCGTGACAGCCAACTGCGAGAGCACCGCCACGCACCTCAAGAAGGAGGGCGACCCCGAGGGTGAGTGGCCGGCGCCAAGTGAGATCAAGTTCACGTGGTCCGGGAAGAACAAGGAGGGAAAGGACGTGGAGGCAGTGGTGGAGGGCCCGTTGGGCGAGCGCCTAGATCGAGTAGACGTTATGGCTGAGGTCCCTGGCTTTGTGAAGAAGATAGTGGCATCCGCGGCCGGGACGAGGCCCTATGTGTACCAGGTGAGTTAACCGGGCGTGGGACAGCGGTGTCAGGAGGGGTAGCTAACAAAAAGATCAGTATAAACCGAAGGACGGGCTTACGTTGAAGCTCAAAGTGGGCGACGAGGAGTTCACGGAGACGGGCACGGTCTTCTCGGAGGCCACCTTTATCTCGGAGACAGAGGCTCAGTGAGTTGGAGTTTATAGACGATGACCCAGCACAGAGATGCAAGAGACGGCTGCATTGGGTACACTGGGAAAGGCGCTGGCTTCCATGACGGGCACTGAGCCAGCGCGACCAGCTCGCACTCTATTTCGCCGCATATTCTTCGTTATAATAGTCAGGGCCCGTGGCGCCCTTTAATGCAAAGAGTTCTAATTTCTGCGGCTCTGGGACCTGTGCCCGTGCCTCGGGCGGAGGAAACAATGACAATTCATTTGATAGACGGGTTTCATATTAATGACAACCCCGTAATTCCGAGAAATGTGCTATAATATAACAGTCGGGTTTATATGTTTTGTCCAAAAAGACGGATGGGTGAGTGAAGAGTACGAAGATCGAAATTGTCTGCTTCATGGAGGCCGGTATCAAGTCACGTGCTTTCGCTCCAGGAAGTACCCAACCGTCGCCGGGCGCCCATTCCCTACCCGCTAACCAACAGACGGTCCATGCCGAAGGTGCAGACCCCCGCCCTGGATGTACCAGGCAAGATGCCCTGTGTATATCACCTTCGGTATGCGCTTCGAAATATACTTTATCCTTTCTTTCACACAAGCGCCATATTGCCGTAGTTGTTTTCAAACTACTTCTTCAGTTCAACCTCCGTAATAATCCTGTCTGTTCAGACTTGAGAGTGGGCGTCGTCTCCCGCAGCCGCTACGATGCCTCCGACTGTACCTCGCGGTGGCCCTGGCAAAGGGAAAGGTAAACAACACGCAGTTGTGACCGCAGGGTCGCAGCGGTTTGGGGCCAAGGTGCCTCTCAGCGGGACGAAAAGGCATCGGTAAGCAGGCACTTTCAGTTGTCAAGTCTACGGTGAGCTAGGCTGACATTTGGCGTATAGCAAGGTAGTTAAGGACTCGATAAATGGCATCAGTGAGTACTTCTCGCGGGCTTACTCTTCATGTGTGATTCTTTTTGAGAGCCGGGACTGACGCATTATCATTTCTGTTTAGCGAGGCCGGCCATTCGGTGAGCCCTTCTCATGAACTCAAGTTGGCGATAAGGTCCAGATGATCCGAAGCTGACTCCAGGCAGGCGTCTCGCGCGCCGAGGAGGTGTCAACCGAATCTCCTCCGGCATATATGATGAGATCCGCCTTGCGCTTCTTGATCGCCTCAAGACTGTGAGTATCCCCTCTCACACGCCAGCTTTCAGCTTCCTATGTCCTAACTCCTGCAGATATTGAAAGATGCCATTCTCTTCACGGAACATCGCCAAGCGAAGACGGTGACAGTTCATGATGTAAGTCTCTACGCCCTCCCGGACACACGAAACGAAAGTCGCTAATGATCGTGAACACAGGTCCTTTGGAGCCTCCGCCGCATTGGGAAGCCGATCTACGGTTTCGATCCTGAGACCTACGTGGAGCGGAAGACCAATCGTGCTGTCCATAATGAGCAACGCGGTGGTTGAGGGGGATTTGACGTGAGGAATTTGACGTGCCGGCCGCGCAGGAACAAATCCCAAACGTTACGTATCAAAATGGCTGCCGTAACCCTCAAGCTCCCAAATCACTGTATGCCCCTCTTTCACGGTTCAGTAAGAGCGCCAGCGTGCTAACGACCACACTGTCTCACGAAGAAGCTCCTAGGCGCGCATCGGGTGTCAGTAAGATAGTCAGCGGGACGGGACATGGTGATGGCTAAGGGTGTGGCAATGAAGGAGAATACGACGATCGTCCAGTCGATGCCTCCACCTCACGGGCGCCACGATCCTTCGCGTTGCGATACGGATCTTTGGGATCGGTGCGGCATTTGTATGACGATTTTTTGTATTGACATCTGGGTTCGATGTGTTTTGTTTTTGATCGTCTTATCTATTCTTCTGATGTACATGGACTACGTACGGTCGTCACATTTCTGACCGGCCGGCCGGAAGGGCTATGCAACATGGCATGGATTGTGATGAAATATCAAATAGATACCCACGGACAGGAATGCAATTGTGCTGTCTCCTCTCGCTCCCTCTCACGAACATGCCGGCAAGGTTGAAATGTTTCTCATTTGTGTTCCCATCTACTTTTTCTTCTTACTCTCGCACCCTGCCACTACCTGCTCGAGTGCTTTTGTCGCCCTCCTGTCCCTTTTCCGGAAGGCCCCATTAAACACCTCCGGCAATACTACCGCGCTATTGGCATGCTGCTGCGCGAATCCCACTGTCGCCTCCCGACCGCACTTCTCACGTGTCATCCGCACTGCTCTCGCTAGCAGATCCCTCCCTACACCCTTCCCCCTGTGCGTCGCGCCTACTGTCCACGCGCGGATCACACCTTTACCGCCTCTAAGACTTGCATGTCTGCCACGTCGACGGCTAGAGCTGGCCCCCGGCTCTAGGCGTAGGATGAGGGCGCCGACTAACTGGTCACCCATCCGCGCGCCGATAATGGTGTCTGTTGCGCGCCGTGGGGCGTATTCGTCGGGAACATCCGCCGCAAGGCGGCGGTAGCCCGCCGTAAGGTGACGCACCGCGAGAGTGTAGGCACCGAGGAGTATAGCGCAGGTCACGAGGAGAGCGGTGAGTAGGGATCCCGCCGCGTGGAGTTGATGGAAGCTGAGGGCGAGGGAACCAGTGATGCCCGACACGCAGAGGGGGTGCAGCGCGAGGGAGAGGACTGCCTGGTGACGCTGCTGAATTACAGATTCAACGACGATATCCAGAGCGTCGGCCTTGGAGGAATCATCGTGGAGGACATCGAGAGAGAGCTCCGGGATGTCGTCGGTAGGGATGAGGGGAGGAGTAGAGGGCCGCGGGCTGGGGGATGGCAGGGCCTGGGAGGGGAGGGGGGTGGCTGGTTCGAGAGTTGGGGTGTTCGCCTGGGAGATCGTCGAAGGATTGAGAGCGAGGTTTGCACGGAGGAAGGTGAAGAAAGCTGTGATCATGAACGTTAGCCGTGGCTTGGCTCCCATTGCGTGCCATTTCTGTAGGAATCTGAGGTATAACAACTCAGGCAGCGGGATAATCGAGGGAAGCCGGTGTCTCGTCTAGACAAGCCCCGGCGATAGCCATCTCGTTTGCTGAGGCTGGTTCTTTCCAAGCAGAGAGAGGAAATTGGGGGAATATTTATATGCGGTGTTCGACTTGCCACAGTGAGACGTGTGGATCCCTTGCACCAGCTGAGGACGAAGCTGAATGACACGACAGGGGGCTAGCCAGCCCCGCTGTGGACGTTCGCGTACGCTGAACCAGAAAAAGCACTAAAATCACGGAGAATACTAGCAACTTACCTGTGCTGGTCTTTAGCGCTGGCACGGCGTTGATCTTATCAACGATGGTGGCGGGACCGCAGGAGCTGAGGTCGAGCTCGGGGACAACCATATGGTGACGTCGAGGTTCCATATTGTCAGAGGGTAAGCTCTTACTCGCGATGAGGGTTTGTCCGACTTTATATGGTGCCGCCGGTAATATAGGAAACCAAAACCTAGTACACTCAGTCTAAGAGTGTCGAGGAGTGCGTATCATCTGCGTCGTAAATTCGTGAAGTCGTAAGAGGAGAAAATGTAGTGACTACCCCGGTGGTCGTGGCAAAGAGAGCGGGCAACGGGGTCTTTTGAAGATGCCTTGAGCACGGCAGACTAAGACGGAGTAGATCCGGGGCGGGGACTTATATCAAGACCGGATATATATGCCATTCAAATCGGTGATCCGCATTGAATTTCCCAAGGCAGCGGGGCTGGGTGTGCTAAGGAACCTGGACTCCCGTAGAAGCTGTTGCGGACTTGGTAGTTCGAATGAGGCAGGCACAGTAACGAGTCCGACGCTCCGGGCGGCGGTTTGGAATATTTGAAATAATACTCCAGCGAAGAGGGAAAAAAATAGGAACAAAGGCCTCCTGGGTGAAGCGAAGTGAAAGGGCAGGAAAAAAACTCGCTCAGAAAAAACCCGCTCAAGCGTTGTGGGCGAACAGGAGTGGTTCCATGGAGGCGGGATACAATGAGCGTTTATCTACTCATGTTATGTTCGCCCCAAACAAAAAAGATCTGCGTCGTGCGTCCTGGACGGCCGTCCTCTTTTGCGCTCGAAACGCCTCCCCCATCCATTCCTTTGAAACTTGCGCGAGCCGAGTGAGCGGTGGGGCGGCCGCTGTCGTTGGCCCGCCACCACCATCCAAGGTCCCCATCGCACGGTTTTGGGTACACCCTGCCGCTGGTGCTTGGCGGTTGGGGGCGCGCAAGACGCGATAAGGTTGGTTCGAGCGGGGCCAATGGACCCGGGGGTTGTTTGAGGAACGGGCGTTTCGGTGACGCAGGGCCCACATCTAGCGGAGGGGTGGTTGCTCCGCTTGCTCCCTGAGTGGACAGGCTGGGACCAATATGGGCAAAAAGATGGACAGCGTACTTCCATGATGCAGGGAGAGCGCCCGTCTCGTCCTTCCTCCGCCGAATAGGACCGGACAGAACAGGTTTCGTGCATGAGGCGGCGCGCGTTTCTGGCAAACGTGCTCTGTGTTGGGGGTGGCGCGACGTTGGACTTCTGGGTCCTGGCGACTTGCGACAGGCTAGTGGGACGTCCTTTGACAGGCAATGCATCGGGGGTGGGGTCAAGTTTCTTCCGGAAAGCTTAGTATTGGGATGGCGGGGTTCAATATGGACTGTCATGGGCGACCGCCCGGCCCTCTCACCAGGTTTCTCCGTCCTCCTTCCCGGGATGGAAGGAATCTGGAGTATCATGACGAACGTGTGGTGGGAACAGATTCCCCCGCCCCGCGACGATCACCTGCCACCTGCCGATGGACTCAGCGTGTGAGCCAACGGACGACGGCACGGGCGACGTCGTCAAAGATTGGATCTGGTGTCGCATTGTTCTGAAACAAGCGGCTCCGGTTTCCTCTGCAGCGCGGATGGACACCCAGTTAATGGGGCCGCATGCGAGCGCGCTGGGCCACGGGCGAGTCTCAACCCCAGGGCGAAACCCTGGGTGGAACGTCTCTTGGCGACGTTTCTTGGCTGTGTCAATCGATGCACGTATGACTGAAGAGAGAGCACATTAAAAATGGCGGAATGCTGGAGTTGCGGCCAGCGTCGCCTTGGTACATTGTAGTGTGGCTGCACCCCCTTACGCACTCACAGAATGCTTTCGTAACTGACTCGATACTGATGGCCAGTCATCCCGGACCATTGGCCCGCACCTTTCTTCCTTCTTAGCCAAATTTTGTCAATGTTAGCAAGTCGCAGGTTTCAGATGTTGCGCAGATCGGCTGTTCGGGGAAGGCGGGGTCCACCCTTGCTGCGAGGTGGATCACCACGGCAGAACTTGTCAGCTTCAAGGACCTCCTGCCCTGTCGTCGGGCGTTGAAGGGTGTGAGAGTTCAGACCGGTTGGCCCCTGTTCGGTGTCATACGATCTCTCACCTTGTGGCAGGACCCTCGGGGAGAGTCTTTCGTCCGTGCAGTTGCATGGGGATCACCGAAGCGGACAGTCAGGATGGTATCCAAATGGGAAGGGATGATGTGCTGGGGATGGCTTGGGTGAAGGAAAAGTCGCGGCATTCCGCTCGGTCGATGTGGGTCCGCTGGGATTGAGCGAAGGAAACATTTCGACTCTTGATTTGGCACGATGTGTGCACGGAGCCGAACCGCCAGGCGCTAGCCAGTCAGCTCTTTGAATGGCGAAGCTCTGGAAGCACAGATGCCGGGAAGGGTCAGCGAGCTCTCCTGCCCCGCCATCCCGCCCAGCCGAGCACGGGCTTCGCTTTGAATGTCCAATTGCAGAGACAAGAGCTCCCGCGCGCTCCTGAAATTTCTGGTTCAACCCACCAGGCAGGCGGCGAACCGACCACCTATATCCTCGAGAGGCAGCGAGGAAATATCGAGAATCTTTTCGGGGCCGGCCTCTAGATGGAGATACCGTACGTGGGGGCCTCCTGCGGAGTGATTAGGAGAGGGAGAGATGGGCGAGCAAAGCTGACGAGGCGGAGGTGTGGCTGTGCATGGTAGGTGAGTGGTACGAACCGTCCTTGCTATTCCTGCAAATCGCTGCTGGAGACAGGAAGTACCTCTGGCCAAAGACAAATACAGGCCAGGGTCTGACTTGTTGTCTGCACAGCCATGGCCAGTCTGGGAGGGTCTCTCGCACCCAAAGAGCGTTGTAGGCATGGTAGTGATTGCATGAATCTCTGCACAGCCGTGCAGGTTTATCACGGTGCCAATTCGCTCTTGCCGGAGAAGTTCTGGCAATTCTAGCACTTGTACTTTTGTACATGATTGACATGGAAGGTTGCATCGACTCGAAACATCTCGCAAAGTCGGCAGGCTCGCGATCTAGGACTCTGCTCTGACCCGCTACTGCACGAAAGTCGTGAGAAGATCATTGCTTCCCCCAGAAAGACCTCGAGTTCTTTTATTATTTATTATTTTTATTTACAGTTTACTTTGTCTTCTTCGGCTCGCTCTCCGCTTCCTGCCACGTCTCCGCGCCGAGGACGAGGGAGAGACTGAAGGAACAGCAACGCCTGCCTGTGTCCTGCCGCACAAACCCGCCAGAGGCAGCCCACATCTACGTGTGTTTTTTCTGTTGTCGTTGGGCCAGAAGACCCCTCTGCCACAAGCACCGACCAGGCGCCTCGTTTCGCTAACCGCGTATCGGTGTCATCGAATTGCTCATGCTCTCGCATCGCGTTCAGACGGCCGCGTCACTGCGTCTTATCCCCCGTACCTCGTACCTTGCCCATTTCGACTTGCCATTCCCCACTCCTGCTTTCCCGTAATCCCCGCTCGCCTTACGCTGAAGCCTGGCCCGATCCGCTGCTGCACCCGCGTAATCCGACACCCCGCCATCTCTGCCCGCAAGTCCTAGCTCAGCCTGGAGTCCTAAATCCTACTCTCCCGCCTCGGAGTTCTTCGCGCGCACACTGGTCTCCGACCGTCGACCACCTAATACTAAACAACAATCTGTTCTTGCCACAAGAGCGTTGAACAAAATTTAGACCATGGACGGACAGTCAAAGTATCATTGAACTCTTGGTTTCTGACGCTGTTCTCCGTTTCATTCGTCATGGATCCTGAGAAACACCGCTATTCGCTCGGCCTGGCCAGGGACGAGTCCGCCTCTGGCTTCTCAGCCCTACGAGCTTCAACCCGATCGCCGTCCTTTCGTCGTCTGAGCATAAGGAAGTCGAAGTCCTCGTCGTGCTCCACTGCCGATTCCGCCTCCATCCACTCTACCGAGTCCCACATTCCACCACAGTCATCATGCGTGTAAGTATACACCTTAATACGGCTCGCCTGCTCACCCTCCAAGTCTCCTTCATTGCAACTCCTGTACGATCCTCAAGCTAAAGCTGCCGTCCCTTCTATCTAGCACACGGGACATACCCCGCAATGAGTGCGCATTCCACCGCTTCATGATTTGGGTTGCCGTGAAGCGTAATGAGTGCGAGCGCATGACCCCGAGCGAGCGTTTGGAGTGCCCGCTGCTACGATGCCGGAAGCGCTTCGTGAACCACGAGCAAATGCTCCGCCACCTTTACACCTGCGACGAGCTGGACTCCGGGGAGTACTGGTGCTATGATTGCGAACGTGCCGAGCGCTTCACCGATGCCAAGTGTAAGCGGTGTCTCGGCCACCCGACGAAACGCCGCAAGATCCTGTCCATGGCCAAGAATTTCTTCACTTCGCTAGGTCACAAGTCGAGGAAAGAGGGCCTTCTTAAACCGCTACCTGAAGACGACGTGCTGGTCCCTCCACCTAGCTATGACTCGCTAGATCTCCATCTCACGAACGAGCTTTGTTCGACGGGGGAGATTCATGAGATCGACTCGACTGAGGTGCCGCCCGAACCAATTGCGGCGCCCGTCCCTGCGCCTGCTGTCGTGCAAAACCCTCCGCCCTTGCCAGAACCCGAACCTCCGTTATTCCTCTCGAGCACCATGCAGCAGCCACCGCCGCCCTGTATCTTTCCCGCTGAGCTTGACACTAGGATATCGCTTGAGAACCCTCATGAGAGTGCGGTAGAGAGCTGGATCAATGACCCTATGGCCTATGTTCCGTCCGAAGGCTCGGGTAGGCGGAACCCAACGGAAGAGCAACGGATGAAGACTCGTAGCAAGACACTTGCACCGAGCTCATCTCTCAGGTCCAACGCCAGCAATTCGAGCACTAATACCACCAACACCACCAATAGTACGGACAGTACCAACACCGTAAGCACGGGGATATCACCATCGATATGGAGCGAACCTTGGACTATCGCCTCCGGATTTGACACCGAGTTGGAATCTCCCATCTCCAACCTCCTCTGCCCTTCAAAGTTCGATTGCGAAGATGTAAACATGGGGTCTTCCGACGGTGCCTTTGATGGGGACGTATTTATGCGGGACTTCATCCCGGAGCTTCCTGCCGACCTACCGCTTCTCGCAACGCTACCTGCTCCTTCGGACAACCTCGCTGGCCCTCAGGATATTCTCTCGTTGGGAGCTCCAACGGAAAACGGTGATCACCTGGCTATGGCTACGTATAGCAACAATGATCCGCTACCAGGTGTTCCCGATGCTTTGCCGAACCCCTCTGCGGAAGCGTCGCCTTCGTCAGACCCACGATCGCCATTGCCATCCTCTGTCGAGCCGTCCTCTCTGGTGTCGGCGATATTGGAGACTTTGCAAACACACGTTTCATCATCTGAGGCCAAGCTGCGTCCCATGAGGAACAACGATCTTGCAGCGCAGTTCCTAGCCATAGATTCCGAGACTGTCGCATCTTATGGTCATGCCACGTTAAAGGCGAAGTTGCAAGGACGCCCACCTGATTCCACTCTACATCTCCTCTGTTATGTCCATGTCGTCTACGCCTATTTCCTCGTCCTGCACCAGGAAGAAGCCGCTACTCACGCCAGAGGTCTTTTTTGTCAAGCGCTGGCCTACGCCACCGGGTTAGCCTTGCCGTCCCAGCCTGAGTATCTAGAAATAGCTCGTGCAATTTGGGAACCGGACGACTTCGGGGAAGCAGTTTCTACGAAAACTGGCGCCCTGCAATTTGGAGCTAGGAACTCGTCCTCAACGACCCTCTCGGCCGTAAGGAAGGGTAAGGGGCCAAGCAGTGCAGTATCTGTGAAGGATGACGCTCTACTCATTGTTGCCCAATACTTGCTCGATGGTAAGTTTATACCCGGTGAAGCTGTCTTTTTCTCGTTAACTCTTCCACCAGAATTCGAATATTCCATTATAGCCTGCAATGCACCCAGCTCAGTAGAAGTTTTATCATCTGAGCTATGGATGACGCATGCTATGGGGGGCAGCTTAGTGCCCACGGCTAAAACGGACACTCTCCCGGCTTTCTGGAACGTTATCGGCAATACCGTCAACAATATCATCCAGCGATTTGGATCTCATCATGGTTTGGCGTCTGCCCTCCAGTTCGTCAGCCAACGCGTCAGTAAAGGGTATATCCCGACGGCTCGTCGAGCAGAGCTGGAACTCCTACAAGCGGCCCATGTACGTTACTCCAACCCTTTACTTTGAACTTTGGTTTCTCGTTACTCCTCCTTCCGTATCCACATTTAGCTAACAGCCATAAAGGGATGCATTCCCTTGACGACATTCGTAAATGGGTACGCGCCGTTTGTTCGGGACCAGTGCGACGTCTTGTACGCAACTCAACCGGCTGACATGGCATGGCGGCCTACGCACTACTGCCAAGCCATCGACCTGGTTGAATCTATGGTATCCAGCATCTTACCGACCCAGAACACTCTCAACTCGCCTGATGCTAGCGACATGGATGGATTCTTGGCTCTATCGACACCGTTCATGGACACTAGCGCAGGTGTCTCCCCCGAATGCGCTACTACATGGGACACCCTATCTACCAACACTCCGGCAGTCTTCTCGAATGGCGGCTCCAAAGCGAGCGCATCCTCGAGCCAATCATCCCCCAATGGCGACCGCCGTCAGCCAGACGCCACGACCCCACAAAGCGGACCCAGCGACAGCGAGCCACAGCCGGCAACGCAGAAGGTGGAGGCGGATGCCTGCTGTGAGATCTGCGGGTACCGGCCCAAGGGTGACCCTCAGTGGTTTAAAGGCAGCATGGCGAAGCACAAGAAGCTGCAGCACTCGGCGAAGCCTCCAAAGATCTACAAGTGTTCTTACCCGGGATGTACCAGTCAGTACAAGAACAGACCGGATAATTTGCGGCAGCACAAGATCGACAAGGGGCATTTTATTGATGGAGAGGAGGAGGTTGTGCATAAGAGACCGAGCAAGAGAAAGAAGCTATAAGGGGGCGTTGCTGGGTGTGTTGCTCACGTTGATTTGTATACAGGTGAGGCTGCTGAGCGGGCTTGCTTTTGTTTTTCCCTGCATGTCTTGTATGGAGGAGGGATTGGCATTTTGGGACGATATGATACCACTTCGGGGATTTAGAATATGCGACGGCGTTTGGAGTTAGCATTAGATGGGCCTGGATGTGCCATATCCCGCCCAGCTATTAGTCTTCTGAGAACAAGGATTCTTAGATTTGCTCTGCGGATACACGGGCTAGCCTGACCAAGTGCTACGATGATGAGACGGGATGAAGCAAGGGCGTGCCGCCCTGAAACTTCTGTCGGGACGGGCTTTCATATGGGTTCGGCCGGCATATTTCAACACCGAGACCCAGATTCGCTGCGACGATCGATGGTCGGAGCCTCTGCCTCGTAAGCCAAGCGTTCCTCGAGGGAGGATGCTTGGCGGAGTCAATGGTGACACTGGCCTTAACTGTTATATTATAATTCTGGTCCTGGGGGCGAAATCTGGACCGCCGGAGCACCCCTTGCCCCATCCATCGACGCGAGGCCACGTGACAGACCTAGGGGCGTGCCGCATGTTCTCACGATTGACGTCGGGGGCTCGCGCCAACATTCCCCCGGCCATGTCTGGGGTCAGAAACTGGGACGATAAATACCTGCGTGAACATGGGGTAGCACGCACTGTCCATTCTCGAGTGTCTTGCTTTGGGGGACCACAGAGGGAAGGTACCCGATACATCGCTAGAGGTGGTGTGAGGGGTACTTCGTTCCCGGAGCCGTGCCCGCCGTGATTGCGGTACCCTGTCCCGCAATCAAGGGTCCGGGTTCAAAACTGGCTGGCGGGGTCGATGATACCCACCAAACGGGTACCTTCATTTGGGAGAGAACAGCGGGCTGGCCGTGTTTATCGCCACGTCTTCCGCCCGATGGGCTGGCCGGCAGGCACACGCCCTGTCATTGGCCGCCGACCACCCTTGACCCAGTGTTATTTTCAGGCAGCGGCTGGGGCTTTTGGGGGTCCCAGCGTTTTCCCACACCAGCCGGACCCGAAACTTTCCCTCTTCACTCCCTCCACCCTCCATGGTTCCCCCATCGCTTTGCCTTTCTCGACACCTCCCACAAAACCAGAGCAAAAATCAACCCCAAGCCCACATCAAACCCACACCCCAGCGGTCCACACCCTCCCCCCTTCTCATTACTCTGTATTCACCCCCGAGGGTTTCCTGTACGGGCACGACGCACTGCAAACCCCATCATCAACCCATCGCTAGGATTACCAAACCTTAAAAGAGACATTAGTGTTTCCCTCTCGTCTTCTTTGTCCGCTTTCCCCGCTCTCGTAAGGCGCCCCGACTCCCGGCTCGCCGCCATCGCCCTCCGCCATCATGTCCGCCCTGGGGCAGTCGGGATCTGCCCCTCATCCTGGCTTGTCGTTCCCCCAGGTTGGCGGCATGCGACGAGGCGCCTTCCAGCCGAACCATGCTCCCTCCCAGAACAAGGGATCTCCCGTCCCTCACGCGGCCTCGCCGTACCAGCAGCAGGGCTACGCACCCCAGCAAACCCCGCAGGCGACATACTCTCATCACCTTTTCAACCAGGCCGGCGTGAACGGCAATGTTGCCAACCCGGCGGCACGAGGGCCTCAGAGCCACGTCCCGAGCTCCGTCGTCCAGGCGAGGCAGCGCGCTGCTCCGCCCCGGCAACAGACTCCCTCGATGATGTACGGACAACACCAGATGACCCAGCCGATGCACAGCGAGGGCATCATGTCCCACCAGGCACACCAGCCGCATCAACCCCATCAACAACAACCTCATCAGACACACCAGACTCTGCAACATCAGCCTCATCCTAGCCATCCGGCCCACCCTTCCCATCAAACCCCACAGAGCCATGTCACCCACCAGACGCAGCAACACCAGGCCGCGGCGACTGCGGCAGCCCATCAAGTCCACCAGGCCGCCGCTCACCAATCCTTGGCTCACCAGCCTCAACACGTCGGCCACCAGACTCACCAGGCTCATCAACCCCACCAGACACACCAAGCACATCAGGCGGCAGCCGCCCAGCAGCAGGCGCATCAAGCCCAGCAACAGGCGCGGCCACAACAAACACCGACACCGACAATTCCCCCTCAGCCACAACCTCAGCAACAGGTTCAGGTTCCTGTTCAGAAGAAAGCTGCCCCGAAGCCGCAGCCGCAGCCGCCGGAGACCCCGGTCCAGCAGCATCAGGAGCAACATGCGGTGGAAGCTATCGATATGGAGGGTCACGCCGATAATGGCGATGACAATAACAGCAACTTGGACTCAAAGGCGGGGAGTGATTCCCCGTTCGTTCCGCGTCATCCGATGGGGGAGATGATGTCGGCGCCCCCGGAAGGCGGAAGCTACCCCACATTGGAGGCGGTTCATAAGAGTGTCCTCCAATACTGCACTTCTGTTGGGTACGCCATTGTTATTGGTCGATCGAAGAAGACCGTTCCGGGCTTGAAGAAGGTTCTGTTTGTCTGCGACCGCGCAGGCAAGCCGCCTAACCGCGTCAGCCAAGAAGCGCGCAAGCGCAAGACGTCGTCACGAAAGTGCGACTGCCCCTTCGGGTTCTTCGCCATCGAGCAGAGGACGCAATGGACCATCCGCTACCGGCCTGATGCGCAGCACCTCCAGCACAACCACGGCCCCAGCGACAGTCCGCTCAACCACCCGGCGGCGAGGAAGCTCGACAGCAAGATGGTGGCAGCGGTGAAGTCGCTAAAAGAAAATGGTATGTCCCACCGCCCCATAGCAAGTCCCTATTAACCAATTATTGTCCTAACCAGGTCCAGGTGTCGGGGTCAGCCAGACTCTCGAGATCCTGCAAGAAGAAAACCCGCACGCTGCTATACTCCCGCGTGACATATACAACGCACGAGCCGCGATCAATCGAAACCCACAGAAGGTCGAGTCAGCCCTCGCAGAGAACCGGCCCGCCATATATAGCAAGCCACACCCAACGGCGGAAGAGAGGATCCGGGCGGATCTACGGCGGGAGCTAAGTAAGACGAAGGAAGAGCTGGACAAGTTGAAGGAGGACAGTCAGAAGGAGATTGAGGACTTGAAGGCAAAGATCGCGGAAAAGGACCAGATGATCGAAAAGTTCGAGATGTTTATCGACATATGCAACGAGAGAGTCATGGTACAGCGGAAAAGGTTGGCTGGGGATAATGGAGGGCCGGGGAGACGCGGTGAGTGAGCCGTACAATGCCCTGTCGGCCTACCTCAATAACTTGGCCAAATCTGGTCGAGGTGACTTTGCTGCGGAAAGGAGTTGTATGCTGGAGAGGGTGCTCACCTTTGCGAAGTTAGCGTGGGATTGCGGGCAAAGTGGTGCACCATCGACACCCATCTTATTGGCATCTGAAGCTGTCTTTTTCCAAGGGGTTATGAGGAGCTATATGGGGTTTCTTTAGCGGTGACTTGATTTTGCTTTTACGTTGCGGAGCTTTCATTTTCATACTGGCTGGGCAAATGGGGAAAACTGGACATGGGCTTTGTTTTTTGAAGGAGGGAATCACAGGATGCATTCATGTTTGACGATTTCAACGTTCACGCAAGAATAAAAAGCGGGAAATTTTAGAGAGATTCTGTGGAACTCTTGCATGATATATTAATTAACCTCTTCCTTTCGGTGGTTTCGTTTTGTGTTAGCTTGTCGTTGGCATTCCAGGTGCTGCTCGGCTCGTAGGTCGAGGAAAACAGATGTAAGGCTCCGTGTGTTTTCAGCCCGCAGGGGCATATAATATCAAGTAAATCTTCTGTCTTGAAGTCCAAACTCTTCTACGCATGTGCGATATTTCTTGTCCTATCCGTGCTTTGCATGGGATGCGCTGAACGTTTGCTATCGACGTCTGCTACTCTACTTGGACTGCTATTATCCAAAATGTGAGGCTGACAGGTTTCTGTGGGAAGGATAGAGCATGCATAAAGGTCGAGGTCGTCTGATCTTGCAGGATAATTGGAGATCCTTGATCTGACATGGCGAGCCACTGGGAGCAAAACGGTTTGGCGGGTCATTCCAACCGTTTTTCTTTATCCCCGGCTCTTCCACCCAGATGCGGACGCGTGGCGGATGGAGCGGCGCCTGTCCGCGTTTGTTAATCCTACCCCCTGTGGGCTTGCAATATTGGCAGCCGGGGTGCTGGACAGGAGTGAGTTTTGGGGGGTGCCGGGTGCGGCGTAGAAGTTTGGGTTAGCGGGGTTTGGCAGGGGGTACCGCCTGTTTTTCTCCGAATGACAGGGCTTTGCGTGCTGCTAACGCTAGCTGGATTCGGCCTATTTTGAGCTTAGTCATGATGATACGCGGCACCCCCCCTGCGGGGACACGCCATCGTCCCTGCCTGCTTCACCAATTTGTCCTCCGTTACTCGTTCCCATTGGACAAAGTCCCACAAAGTCGTTTTGTTCCTCGAATTCCCCTTTCCATGTCGCCGTAATTACCGAACGACAGTTGACTTATACCTGACGAGTGGTACTTCGGTACAAACGCCTTTAATTGCCTGCCCCACACTTTTCCTTCCAGGAGGAGCGCGCAGGGGTCCGTTGACCGCGTTTGACTTCGTCACAAAGAGAGGCCTGTGGTAATTTCTCTTTCACTAGGAAAGCTCCTTCAGCAATAAACTCTTCCCATCGGACGAAAGACCAACCTTAATAATATCAAACTGAGTACGAAGAGAGGGGCAACTCGAAGAACGACGCCCTTGGAACTCAGAAGACGACGACCAGTGGCACCCGAGTCAACTGCCACCAGCGCCCCTCCGTCTTTCTGAGCGCCCAATATCGAAACACTCTTCGGATTCGTTTCCGTTCCTTTCTACCAGACCTAGCGACGAGAGGACGCCGACTTAGCGGTTCGATCTTGCGATACTAGCCGTGTTCTGGCCAACTTTATTCTGTTTCTTCGATATCATTCTGCATTACTATCGTGGTTTCTTTCTCTCGTTTTGTGCGATTAGGATAGAGATATACCCACTGTTTCCTCGTTTCAAATCACATTTCTCGTCAGGAACCGCATGCAGAGGAGCGATGACACGCTTGCCCTGAATTCTCTCAACCGATCCGAATAGATATATCCCGCCACGATGGAGGTATCGTCCTCGCCAGGCAGCGCTCCGAACGGCGTTGGCCTATCGCCGCTCCCGACACTTGACCCTCGCCAGCTCGTCGAGCATCTGGTTGCTGTTGTGGGGAGTACCCTGGGAGCGTCGAGGGAGGAGCTCCAGAAGGCCGGGAGCCTGCTACACGAGAGCCGAATAAACGACACCACGCAGAGGTGCCTTCGGTTCGCGACGGATACCCAGCAACATCTTTACGTCCAGAAGGACGTCGTCCCCTCCCCCGTCCTTGAGAGTGCGCCTGAGGAGTCTGGTATGTTCGCCCATTGTCCCACATCCGATTTTGCTGGCCATAGCTAACCCGTGGCGCGCTAGGCCTACCTCTTCACAACTATTCTCTGAGTACCGAAATATCATCCTCTCCGACGACAGTCGCCTCGCTCATCCTCCTGAAGAAGGCTCAACCACTCGACGCCGCGTTGCCCCTGACCTCCCAGATCCTCGTTTCTACACTCCCCGGACCCGCCACCCTCAACGCCACGGTTGGCGAGCAGGGCCCCTCCACGTCCCCTTACGAGATTCTCCAGTCCGTTATCCACAATGCCTTGGTGCCCTACTTCGACGCGAATACCAAAACGCAGCTCACAAACGGCGCGAGAGGACGTGCGGACGTTGACTCGAAGACGGGAATCCCGATCACGAAGAAGCGATGGAACGATCTGGAGCTGAGTCTGCTGCACCTGCAGGAGAATGTCGAGATCCCGCAGGTGTCCCTGGCTTTCCATCCGGTCGTCCAGAACGCCCTTGAAACGGCAGAGGGTCAACGTGTGAAGCCCTCGCTTGACCTGGTCCCTTCCGAGATTTTGCAGGATACGACGATTCTCAACAACCTAACGGCGAACGTGAACAGCTGGATCAAGGCTATTCAGGGTATTACGAAGATGACGAGAGACCCTTCGTCTGGGCAGAACCAGGAGCTGAAATTCACTGCGAGCCAGGAGATCAACTTTTGGCTGTCCATGGAGTCTGCGCTCGAGGCGATCGAGGGTCAGCTGGAGAGCGATGGGGTTCTATTGACATTGGGTATTCTGAAGCAGGCAAAGCGTTTCCAGGCTACTGTCAGTTTCACGTCTGATACCGGCCTGAAGGAGGCCATGGAGAAGGTTCAGAAGTACAACCAGCTGATGAGGGACTTCCCGCTCGACGAACTTCTTTCCGCCACGTCGTTGTCTAAGGTCAAGGATGCGGTAGTCCAGGTGTTTGCTCATCTCAACAAGAAGCTCAAGATCTGCCCGTACCCCATCCGACGAGCGCTACCCCTTGTGGAAGCCATTTCGGGTGACCTAGATGAAGTGCTCCACAGGCTCCTACCTGGGACGGAGCTGGTGGATCTCGACTACCCGGAGTTCCAGTCGGTTATGAAGGATTGCGACTCCATCTTCCAGACGTGGGAGGAGAGCATCAAGGAGTTCACCAATGTCGCCCGTGAAGTTACACGCCGGAGAAACGACAAGTTCATCCCCATCAAAGTCAGCAAGAAGCACTCCGATCTCGAGCAGCGACTGAAGTACGTGAGCACCTTCAGAGATAACCACGAGCAACTCCAGCGGACCATTGTAAACGTTCTTGGTCCGAAAGCTTCCGTCGACGGAGCCAGCGATGCGAACGGCACCAACGGCGCTATTGTCATAGAGGAGATTGGCGATGTCGATGCTGTGGAGGAGGTGAAGCAGGCCTGGGAAGCTCTGAGGAACGTCGACCTTCTTGATGTCTCACCCCAGGGGACGGAGAGATGGGCTAGGGCGGAAAACATGTACAACGAGCGAACTTCGCGAGTCGAGAACTCGATCATCACCCGCCTGCGAGACCGCTTGGGGAAGGCGAAGAACGCGAACGAAATGTTCCGAGTGTTCTCTAAGTTCAACGCCCTGTTCGTTCGTCCGAAGATCAAGGGTGCTATCGCCGAATACCAGCACCAGCTGCTCGACCACGTCAAGCAGGCGATTAACGGTCTCCACGAACGATACAAGCAGCAGTACGGCAACTCCGAGGCTCATCTGATGGCGCAGCTGCGCGATCTCCCCCCCGTATCCGGTGCCATTATCTGGGCGCGCCAGATCGAGTTCCAGCTGGACGCATACATGAAGAAGGTTGAGCATGTTCTTGGAGAGGAGTGGAAGGTCCACTCTGAAGGCCAAAAGCTCCTTCATGAGAGTGACCTGTTCCGATCGAAACTGGACACTCGACCCATCTTTGATGCGTGGTCTCGTGAAGTAAAGAAGAGGAAGATCTCAATTGCTGGCCAGCTATTCACCGTGACAAGGGTTCGCTCATCCAACAGCCTTGAATTAAGTGTGAACTTTGACCCCCAAGTCATCACACTGTTCAAGGAGACGAGGAACCTCGCCTGGTTGAACTATTCGGTTCCCCACACCATCGGCTCGGTCTCGAAGGACGCGAAGAGGGTGTACCCCTATGCAGTTAGTCTCATGGAAGGGGTGAGGACCTTCTCTCAGACCATGCGGCAGATCTCCCAGATGGGCGAAGAGGCTGTTCTTTTGAACGGTTATCGCAACGATGCCTTCGGCCATATCAAGAGAGGTATCCCCTTGAAGTGGGAGACATTCGTCTCTTCGTATGACGTCTATTTTAATGCCAGCCGCAACAACCAGAACCTAGGTGAACTTGCGCTGGGAAAGCCGGGTGAGAGCAAGCACGGCATGTTCATTCGGGAGTTTGTTGCTGCGATTTCCCTCCTCCAGACCAAGACTATTGCTCTCGCTTCAATACACTCTACCGTGGAGAAGGCGCTCGCGGAGCTCGCTACCTGCCCCTACCAAGCCCAGGAGTTCCAATCCCGTCTCGAGACGATCCAGACCGCTGTCGACCAGCTGAATCTGGAGCAGTACGTCAACCTCAACTTCTGGGTCGAGGGAATGAACCAGAAGATCAAGACAGTTCTCCTTGCTCGCCTGCACCACGCCGTCGTCGCTTGGATCAATGCCTTTGAAGATGACTACGTTGACGACGGCGCACGAAAGCCGGCAGAGGAGTCGAGCGACGAGGCGAAAGACCTACCCGTCATGCCGCGCTTGGTCCTTGAACTGGCCATGAGGAACCAGGTCATCTACCTGGATCCACCGCTAGAACATGGCCGGGCGAGCTGGTTCCTCCATCTTCACGGTTGGCTCGGTGTTGTCTGTAACCTGCCGAAGATCAAGGCGACACGATACCAGATGACTCTGACCACTTCGAAGAACGATGATGCTCGGTTTACCGATCTACCGATGGAGTGTACTGACGTGTTAGGCCGGGTATACGTGGCTATGGAAAACAAGCTCCGGGAGATTGGCACCTATGTCGACAAGTGGTTACAGTTCCAGTCTCTCTGGGATTTACAATCCGAGCAGGTCTATGAGGCGATTGGCGAAAAGTTATCGAACTGGCTTCAGCTGCTCCAGGATATTCGCAAGACGCGTGAGACGTTCGACACGCAACAGGTTAGGCAGTCGTTCGGCCACATCACCATTGACTACGAGCAAATCCAGGCTCGTGTCAACACGAAGTACGACCAATGGCAGCACGACATCCTCCACAAGTTTGCGGGTCGCCTTGGGGCTCGCATGCGTGATGTTTACACCGAGATGGAGAAGATGCGGCAGGATCTCGAGCCGCAGACCCTCGAGTCTGCCTCCACTGACAAGGCTGTTAAGTTCATCACTGCCGTCCAGGCGTGTAGGAGGAGTGTGAAGACTTGGGCTCCGGAGATTGACCTGTTCCGCTCTGGAACGTCGGCCCTCACTCGGCAGCGGTACCCTTTCCCCAAAGAGTGGGTTGCTATTGAGCAGATCCTGAGCGAGTGGGACGCCATCAACGAAATGCTGGAGAAGAAGTCCAAGATTGTGAATGACCAGACGGACGCACTTCGCGCGAAGATCATCGCGGAAGACAAACTCGTCAACGAGAGGGTCGCGGAGATTGCGACGCAGTGGAACGAGGAAAAGCCTGTATCTGGCAACATCCCGGCCGACGTAGCTTCCACTACGCTCACCCAGTTCGAGAGCCGCATTTCCAGCCTCCAGGAGCACTCGCAGATGGTTGCGAAGGCCAAGGAGGCGCTGGACCTACCCCCAAGTGCCGAAACCTCGCTCTCCGCCATCATGGAGGAGGTACAAGACTTCCAGTCTGTTTGGGCCAACCTTTCGACCATCTGGGCCAGCCTCAACGACACCAGAGAAATTCTCTGGACTGCAGTGCAGCCACGCAAGATCCGTGGCAAGATCGATGATCTTCTCAAGAGCACCAAGGAAATGCCGAGCAGGATGCGGCAGTACGCCGCGTTCGAGCACGTCCAGAAGATTCTACGCGGTCTCTTGAAAGTCAACACTATCCTGTCGGACTTGAAGTCGGACGCCATCAAGGAGCGCCATTGGACCAAGATCTTCAAGCAACTCCGCCCGGGCAAGCGATACTCCGCGGTGTCCATGACTCTTGGCGATGTATGGGACCTAAACCTCGTGGCGACTGAGGCGATTGTGAAAGATATCATCGCCCAAGCGCAGGGTGAGATGGCCCTGGAAGAATATCTTCGTCAGGTCCGGGAGACTTGGTCGAACTACGCCCTGGATCTTGTCAACTACCACAACAAGTGTCGCCTCATTCGCAGCTGGGATGACCTTTTCACGAAATGCAGTGAGAACCTCAATTCCCTCCAGGCCATGAAACACTCGCCGTACTACAAGGAGTTCGAGGAAGAGGCGTCGTCGTGGGAGGATAAGCTTAACCGTGTCCACGTCCTGTTTGACGTGTGGATTGATGTTCAGCGTCAGTGGATTTATCTAGAGGGTGTCTTCACCGGAAACGCGGACATCAAGCACCTCCTGCCCATTGAGTCCGGACGCTTCCAGAACATCAACAGCGAGTTCCTTTCGGTAATGAAGAAGGTCTACAAGCAGCCATATGTGCTGGAGGTCCTCGCGATTCCCGGTGTCCAGAAGTCGCTGGAGAGACTTGCCGAGCTGCTCCTCAAAATTCAGAAGGCTCTCGGAGAGTACCTCGAGAAGGAGCGTCTCTCGTTCCCCAGATTCTACTTCGTCGGTGACGAGGATCTCTTGGAGATGATCGGTAATAGCAATGATACTCTGCGCATCGCGAAGCACTTCAAGAAGATGTTCGCTGGTATCTCTGGCCTGACAATGGACGACGAGAATTCGATCATCACGGGATTTACGTCGAAGGAAGATGAAGTCGTCAAGTTGACGAGCCCCATCTCTCTCGCGAAGACACCTCGTATCAACGACTGGCTCACTCTACTTGAAACAGGCATGAAGTCGACGCTTGCCTATCTCCTGTCGGAGGCCGTTAAGGCGTACACACCAATTTTTGAAGCCGAGACCCTGGACCGCGAGGCCTTCAACACCTACATGGCCGACTTCCCCAGCCAAATAGTTGTCCTAGCTACTCAAGCTGTGTGGACTACTGCGGTCGAGAACGCACTTATTGCCGGTGGGAAATCCCTCCCATCGCTCTTTGAGCGAGAGGTCGGAATCCTCGGTTACCTTGCCGACACCGTCTTGGGTGATTTAGGAGTGATCGAGCGCAAGAAGTGCGAGCAGCTCATCACAGAGTGCGTTCACCAGCGGGACATGATTGAGAAGCTGATCAAGTCCAATGCCACCCACGAGAAGCATTACCTCTGGCTCCTGCAGATGCGTTACGTGTACACGGACCAGGGCGACTACCTCCAGCGGCTCCATATCAAGATGGCTAACGCCAAACTGGAATATGGCTTCGAGTATCTCGGTGTTCCTGACCGCCTTGTCAAAACGCCCCTTACCGACCGCTGCTTCAGCACTCTCGCCCAAGCCCTGTGCCAGCGACTCGGAGGCTCGCCGTATGGACCTGCTGGTACCGGAAAGACAGAGTCCGTCAAGGCTCTTGGTGTTGAGCTCGGTAGATTTACGCTCGTGTTTTGCTGTGATGACACGTTCGATTTCCAGGCAATGGGTCGCATCTTCCTCGGTATTTGCCAGGTTGGCGCCTGGGGCTGCTTTGACGAATTCAACCGTCTCGAGGAGAGGATTCTTTCAGCCGTCTCTCAGCAGATCCAGAACATCCAGCTTGGTCTCAAGCACGGTGCTGAGGATACCAAGGCCCAAATCGAGCTTGTGGGCCGGCAGCTTCACGTGAACTCGAACACGGGTATCTTCATCACCATGAACCCCGGATATGCTGGTCGATCCAACCTCCCGGATAACCTGAAGAAGCTATTCCGGAGCGTAGCCATGTCCAAGCCCGATAAGGAGCTCATCGCCGAGGTCATGCTTTACTCCCAGGGATTCAAGCAAGCCAAGCAGCTGTCCAAGCAGACTGTCCCCTTCTTCGATCAGTGCTCCGGCAAATTGTCGAAGCAGGCCCATTATGATTTTGGTCTTCGTGCTCTCAAGAGCGTGCTTGTCAGCTCCGGTGGCTTGAAGCGTGCGCGTCTTATTGAGGGAGGAACGCCAGCTAGCGACGACACCATGTTCGAGCCAGAAATTATCGTCCAGAGCATCAGGGAAACTATTGCGCCCAAGCTCATCCGGGATGATGTCGAGATCATGACTGGGATCGAGGAGGTCTGCTTCCCGGGCATCAAGTATGTTCCCGCTAACCTGGAGAAACTTGAGGCGGCTATCCGCACGCTGGCCAAGGAGAGGCAGATGGTGGTCACCGACGCCTGGATGACCAAAGTTCTCCAACTCTACCAGATTCAGAAGATCCACCATGGTGTAATGATGGTTGGAAACTCTGGTAGCGGAAAGTCGGGGGCGTGGAGACTTCTGCTTGATGCCCTCCGTGCTGTTGAGGACGTCGAGGGCGTCTCCCACGTTATCGATTCCAAGGTCATGTCCAAGGAGGCCTTATACGGTAACCTCGACTCCACAACCCGGGAGTGGACCGATGGATTGTTCACTAGTATCCTTCGCAAAATTGTCGACAACCTCCGTGGTGAGGATTCGAAGAGGCACTGGATCATCTTTGATGGCGATGTTGATCCGGAGTGGGTTGAGAATCTGAACAGTGTGCTTGACGACAACAAGCTCTTGACCCTCCCCAACGGCGAGCGCTTGAACTTGCCGCCAAACGTCCGCATCATGTTCGAAGTCGAAACCCTTAAATATGCCACCCTCGCGACAGTCAGTCGTTGCGGTATGGTTTGGTTCAACGAGGATATCGTGTCTCCGAGCATGATGGTATCTAATTATCTCGAGAGATTGCGGACAGTTGCGTTTGAGGAGTTGGACGAGGATGTTGTCGGTACTGGGCAGTCTCCTGCAAAGACGCTCGCTGTCCAGGCAGAGGCGGCCGATATTCTTGAGGCCGCCCTCACCAAGGACGATTTCATTCTTACGGCACTGAGAGAAGCCGAGGAGTACTCGCATATTATGGAGTACACCATCGCCCGCGTTCTCAACACCCTCTTCTCGCTCTTAAACAAGGCTGTGAGAGACGTCATTGAGTACAACGCCCAGCATTCGGACTTTCCACTTGATCACGAACAGCTGGAAGGCTTCCTCTCGAAGAAGCTCCTTCTGGCTCTCGTCTGGTCGCTCACTGGTGACTGCCCCCTCCGCGAGCGTAAGCTGTACGGCGACAAGGTCTGCAGCTTTGCACACTTTGGGTCTCCGCCTGTGGACGGCTCGAGCTCTCTGATCGATTTTGACGTCAACCTGCCCCAAGGAGACTGGACGTCGTGGCAGGAACAGGTCCCCAAGGTCGAAGTCAACACCCATTCCATCACTCAGACCGACGTTGTCATTCCTACGCTCGACACTATCCGTCACGAGGATGTTCTGTACTCTTGGCTCGCTGAGCACAAGCCCCTGCTTCTTTGCGGTCCACCCGGTTCGGGTAAGACTATGACCCTCTTCAGTGCTCTCCGCAAACTCCCCAATATGGAAGTTGTCGGTCTCAACTTTTCGAGCGCTACCACACCGGACCTTCTCATCAAGACGTTTGAGCAGCACTGCGAGTACAAGAAGACGCTCAACGGTGTTATCCTGTCGCCGAGGCAGATCGGACGGTGGCTTGTCATCTTTTGCGACGAAATCAACCTGCCCGCTCCCGACGCGTACGGTACACAAAGGGCCATCTCGTTCCTTCGGCAGATGGTGGAGCACAACGGCTTCTGGAGAACCTCTGACAAGTCATGGGTTACCCTCGACAGAATCCAGTTCGTCGGCGCTTGCAACCCGCCAACTGATGCCGGCCGTACGCCACTCGGTGCCCGGTTCCTGAGACACGCTCCTCTGATCATGGTCGACTACCCAGGCGAGCTCTCCCTGACGCAGATCTATGGCACTTTCAACTCTGCCGTCCTCAAGATCATCCCCACGCTCCGTGGATACGCAGATGCGCTTACCCAGGCCATGGTCAAGTTCTACTCCGAGTCGCAGCAGCGCTTCACACCTAAGATCCAGCCCCACTATGTCTACAGTCCCCGTGAGCTTACTCGGTGGGTGCGTGGTGTCTACGAAGCTATTAAGCCGCTGGAGACCCTTACATTGGAAGGACTTGTTCGGATCTGGGCACACGAGGCTCTCCGCCTCTTCCAGGACCGTCTTGTTGCTGAGGAGGAGCGCCAGTGGACAGACGAAGCTGTTCGCCGCATCGCGCTTGAATTCTTCCCCACTATCGAGGAAGAGAAGGCTTTGGGCGGGCCTATCCTCTTCTCTAACTGGCTATCGAGACATTACGTCCCGGTGGACCGTGAGCAGCTCCGAGACTTTGTCAAGGCTAGGCTGAAGACCTTCTGTGAGGAGGAGGTCGACGTGCCCCTAATCCTATTTAACGACGTGCTAGAGCACGTCCTTCGCATTGATCGTGTCTTCAGGCAACCTCAGGGCCATCTTATCTTGATTGGTGTGAGTGGAAGCGGCAAGACGACACTCTCACGTTTCGTTGCGTGGATGAACGGCCTCAGGGTGTTCCAGATCAAGGTGCACGGCAAGTACACAGCAGAAGACTTCGACGACGACCTCAGGGATGTCCTGAGGCGAGCCGGCTGCAAGGGCGAGAAGATTTGCTTCATCATGGATGAATCCAATGTCCTAGATTCCGGTTTCCTTGAGCGTATGAACACTCTTCTCGCCAATGCGGAGGTACCCGGTCTCTTCGAGGGAGACGACTATGCGGCGCTCATGACAGCCTGCAAGGAGGGCGCCCAACGACAAAACCTCCATCTCGATTCCCCCGAGGAGCTCCACAAGTGGTTCACGCAGCAAATTGTTCAGAACCTTCACGTTGTCTTTACTATGAATCCACCGGAAGACGGCCTCTCCTCAAAAGCTGCCACCAGCCCTGCCCTGTTCAACCGTTGCGTGCTCAACTGGTTCGGCGACTGGTCCGATCAAGCACTCTTCCAGGTCGGACACGAGCTCACCCAGTCCGTCGACCTCGACCGTCACAACTATGCCGCGCCGGATACGATCCCTGTCGCCTACCGTGGCCTCAGTCTCCCACCATCACACCGCGAGGCTGTTGTCAATTCTATGGTGTACATCCACTATTCGCTACAGCGGTTCAACGACAAGCTACTTAAGCAGCAGGGTAAGGTTACATATCTCACTCCCCGCCACTACCTTGACTTCGTCGCCCAGTACGTCAAGCTCTACAATGAGAAGCGAGAAGACCTCGAGGAGCAACAACGCCATCTCAACGCTGGTCTTGAGAAGCTCAAGGATACTGTGGACAAGGTCAGTGACCTCCGGGTGAGCCTTGCGGACAAATCTGCACAGCTTGACCGCAAGGGTGCGGAGGCCGACGAGAAGTTGAAGCGCATGTTGGCGGATCAGCAGGAGGCGGAACAGCGCAAGACTGCCTCCCTGGAGCTTCAGGGTGTACTTGAGAAGCAGCAGCGAGAGGTTACATCACGGAAGCAGATTGTGTTAGACGACCTTGCCAAGGCGGAACCCGCAGTCGAAGAAGCAAAGGCTAGCGTCAGTAGCATCAAGCGCCAGCACCTGACCGAGGTTCGTTCCATGTCGTCGCCGCCCCAGGGTGTCAAGTTGGCTCTGGAGGCCGTCTGCGCGCTCGTCGGGCACAAAGCCCCCGACTGGAAAGCCATCCAGGCGATTGTACGAAAAGACGACTTCATCGCGACCATCATCAACTTCAGCAACGAGAAGGCAATGACAAAGTCTGTACGGAATAAGATGCAGAATGAATTCTTGAGCAACCCTGAGTTCACGTTCGAGAAGGTCAACCGAGCCAGTAAGGCCTGTGGTCCTCTAGTTCAATGGGTCAGGGCACAAGTCAACTACGCTGAGATCCTAGACCGCGTCGGCCCTCTACGCCAGGAAGTGACGCAGCTCGAGGACCAGGCCCTCCAGACGCAGGCGGAGGCCAAGGCCGTGGAAAACACCATCGGCGACTTGGAGTCCAGGATCGCCACGTACAAGTCGGAATACGCGGCCTTAATTGCGGAGACAGAGGCCATCAAGGCGGAGATGACGAGGGTTCAGTCCAAGGTCGACAGGAGTGTGAAGTTGCTCGACAGCCTGTCGTCCGAGAGGATCCGTTGGGAGGAGGGAAGCAAGTCTTTCGAGACGCAGATCAGCACGCTCGTCGGTGACGTCTTGATTGCCGCCGCGTTCTTAGCCTACAGCGGTCTCTACGACCAGACATTCCGCAAGTCGATGCTGGACGACTGGCTGCATCAGCTCCAGCTGTCTGGTGTCCTGTTCAAACCGCACAACCCAATGACGGAGTACCTTTCGACCGCGGACGAGCGGCTTTCTTGGCAGCAGAACAGCCTGCCGGTGGACGACCTGTGCACCGAGAATGCTATCATACTGAAGCGTTTCAACCGGTACCCGTTGATCATCGACCCGTCTGGCCGCGTCACAGAGTTCCTCCAGAAGGAATGCAAGTCTCGCCGCTTGACCGTCACCAGCTTCCTTGACGACTCGTTCACGAAGCAGCTGGAGAGCGCGCTGCGTTTCGGTAACCCTATTCTCATCCAGGATGCGGAGCATCTCGACCCGATCCTGAACCACGTCCTAAACAAAGAATACCAGAAGACGGGTGGCCGTGTGCTCATCCAGCTAGGCAAACAGCAGATCGACTTCTCGCCGGCCTTCAAGATATACCTTGCCACGCGTGATCCGTCGGCGACTTTCGCCCCTGATATCTGCAGCCGGACGACCTTTGTCAACTTCACTGTGACGCAGAGCAGTCTCCAGACCCAGTCTCTTAACGAGGTGCTCAAGTCAGAGCGTCCGGACGTCGATAACCGCCGGTCCAACCTCATCAAGATGCAGGGCGAGTTCAAGATCAACCTCCGCCAACTCGAAAAGCGCCTCCTCCAGGCACTCAACGAGTCCCGCGGCAACATTCTGGACGATGACAACGTCATCGAAACCCTGGAGACACTCAAGACGGAGGCGGCGGAGATCTCGGCCAAGATGAAGGACACGGAGGGCGTCATGACGGAAGTGGAGGAAATCACACAACAGTACAGCGTCATTGCCAAGTCTTGCAGCGCCGTGTATGCGGTGCTCGAGCAGCTGCATTACCTCAACCACTTCTACCAGTTCTCGCTGCAGTATTTCGTCGACATCTTCCACAGCGTTCTTCACAACAATAAGCACCTTGCAAGCGAAGGTGACTACAACGTGCGGCGGGATATCATCGTTAAGGACCTCTTCACCAATGCGTTTAAGCGTACGGCTCTGGGCCTCTTGCAGAAGGATCGCGTTACACTGGCCCTGCTTCTCGTCCATGCTTCTCCTTTCCCGATGGACAAGAGCCTGCTCGAGGACATCACGAGCGACCGGATTGAGGGACGGGATGTATCGACGTATCCCGAGCAAAAGACGGAGGCTATGGACAAGGCAAGGAAGATCCCAGCTCTGAAAGACAGACTTGACAAGGCATCAGAGGCCGACTGGGAGAAGTTCTTCACCGAGGAGCTTGCCGAGAATTTCGTGCCCAGCATCTGGGAAGACGATACAGACCTGAACCCCAAGGACAAGCTACTCCAGTCACTACTACTTGTCAAGATCTTCCGGCTCGACCGCCTTGTCCCCGCCGCTGAGCGCTTCGTGGCTGGCGTCTTCGGCCCCGAACTCTTCGACATCGTCGAGGACCTCGGCGCGACGGTCGAAGAGTCACCCGCCACGCGGCCCATCGCCCTCGTCTCAAGCCCCGGCTTCGACGCTTCGTACAAGGTCGACAGTCTAGTGGAGCGTATGCAGGTGCGCTGCACCAACATCGCCATGGGCTCCAATGAGGGCCTCACAACGGCGGACAAGGCCATAGCTGCGGCGGCGCAGATGGGTTCCTGGGTGCTGGTGAAGAACGTACACCTTGCGCCCACGTGGCTGCAGAGCCTCGAGAAGCGCATGGAGAACCTGAACCCTCACGCGAACTTCCGGCTCTTCCTGTCCATGGAGTCGAGCCCCAAGATTCCCGTCAACCTGCTGAGGGCGAGCCGCGTGCTGATGTACGAGCAGCCGGCGGGTGTGCGGGCGAACATGAAGGACTCCATGTCGTCGCTCTCGACCAGGGCGGTCAAGAGCCCGGTCGAGAGGACGAGGCTGTATTTGTTGTTGTCATTCCTACATGCTGTTGTGCAGGAGAGGTTGCGGTATGCGCCCAACTTGGGATGGAAGGGTTTCTGGGAGTTTAACGATAGTGATGTGAGTGTTCCCTCCCTCCCCTTCCTCTTCTTTCTCCAAGGAGAAGCTGTCGTAAGAATATGTACTAACGACGTACCAGTATGAATGTTCCGCCTTCATAATCGACACTTGGATCGACTCAGCTGCGCAAAGCCGCACCAACATTGCGCCTCAGAACATCCCCTGGTCCATGCTGCACCATCTCGTGACGGAGACCTACGGCGGCAAGATCGACTCGGAGCATGATGCCGCACTGCTGGAGTCCCTCGTTACCACGCTCCTCACGCCCTCAGCCTACGACTCTGGCCACAGGCTAAAGCTCACAGAGGAGGCCGACGATGCGCCCGTCGTGCCAGAGGGGACAAATTTCAAGGAATACATGGAGTGGATCCAGGGGCTGCCAGAGAGGGAGCCGCCTTCATATCTTGGTCTACCTGGCAACGCGGAGAAGATGTTGCTCGTTGGACTCGGGAAGGAGCTGGTTGGCGGTGTAAGCAAGGTGAACGGGTTGCTGGAGGATGCGGAGTCACTTATTGCTTAGGCACCTGCTTTTTCTTTGTTTATTCGTGGTTGTTATTATTTTCTCTTTCTTTTGTACATATGGGGTTTCCAGAGCATGGGGTTTGTGATATTTGGGATGGGAATGTAAATTGAGGTATACCCCAATGGAGAATTGACGAAAATCCCTGGTGCCTACAGCAGCTTAGGAGGTTGCTTCACTCGTGGGTTCTCACTGTGAACGTCCGAACTCCAAGACCTCTCGTAGTGGGAGGTAATCTATTAATACTGGTACATGTACATTTGAGAAAGGGAAAAACACAGGCTGCCGAAAGATCCAAAACGCCGTCCAAGTAGCCCAAGATAAATAACAAACAAGAAAGGGGAGCTACAACATAAAACTTTCGGCACTTACCTTTGTCTAGCCCCCGTCCTCACGCCCGTAACCCACACATTGACTGGTGAGTTCCCCCGTGTCGTCAAACATGTCTTCATTGACCAACTCCGACTCGGCCTGCTCATTCTATGACCCCGCCTGTCCCTTCAACAAGCTCTTCATAAGCTTCTCCGAAGGCTCCCAAACCTGGTCCATGAACATCTTCTCCTTGAACGAGTACGCTATCGGAAAGGTAAGTTCCCCGTATATCTTGATGAAGAAGAACACGAAGTGCTGATGGGTGGGTAGCTCATTCGCCACCTTCGCCGCCCGCTGCCTCGCCGCCTCCATGAGGCGCACGGGCGAGGTGCAGAGGTGGTCGAGGTTCAAGTGCGGGACGCGATGGAGTCCAACGAGGATCAGGGCGGATAGAGTGTACAAGAGGTCGCACATGGAGAGCTGTAGCCCCTGGTTCACGCTCCTGAACACGGTGTCGGTAGCGTCCTGCTCCTTGACGTACTGGGATAGGAGGAAGCAGAATACGTAGGCAATCGCCTTCCTCACCGAACCGCTATCCACCCCGTCGCACGGAAGTCCCAGGATCTCCAGGGAGAAGTTACTGGCGGCCGAAGAACTGAGCTTCTTCTGGCACCAGTCGAGTTGCTTTTTCAATGTGAACTCGCACTTCGCCTCGCTTCCGGATCTGGGTTGGGATAGTCGGGATACGTGGAATCCGAGTAGTTTCTTCCCCCGCAAGTCGTGGTTGATGTCGCATATCGTCATGCCGTAACAGAGGAGCATGAGCCTGGGGATGTCGATGGTATATTGCCTCCCCGGCTGGGGTTGGGCCTCGCCGGTACAGGAGTTAACCATAAGGAAGTGGACGCTCTTCTGGACATCATGCGGGACATCCGGGGGAGCCTGTCCCGCTCGGTGAAGGACGTAGTAGCGGAGGATATGTAGGAACGAGCAAATCTCCTCGTCATCGCCTGCATTGTCCTTTCTAAGGCGGCGCTCAATGTGATCTGCTAGTTTTCGGCTATGTGCGCCGGGCTCGACGGCCCTCGCGTAGCAAAGGAGGAGGCTCAGGACCTGCTCGCCGTCGCCCATAGTCTCGACCTGTGTTTCGTAGGAATCAGCAGCTCTGTGGGGCGATAGGCACAGGCGGAATTCCTCGAGGTCTGAAAATTGGCCTTGGGACCGGCGGGCCGTGTCTTTGGGGGCCGCGTCTTTGGAGGGCGCATTCTTCTTGATGTCCCATAATCCGAGGCGGTAGACGTACTCTCTTCTCCTTGGGTTACAGTTAGCGAGGATATCATGACATTTGTGTTAGTGGCAAGTCCGATGGGAAGACCGTACTTGGCCTTGAAGTTCCAGCTGTCCATAAGCCTCATCGTTTCAGTGAGCCCAAGACGCAGATATAGAAACGTGATCAGCTTCCTATGGTTTTTCCATCTTTTATCATCATCACTCCGGGTCATATTGGTGGAAATAATCGAAATATTGATCACGACTAGGTAATTTGTTCGTCACCACAATACTTTGCGAAGAAGTCGTCCGTGCCAATTGGAGGGCATACCAGGCCTCGACTCATAATGGGGAGAAGTCATCCTTTTCATGCGCCCAAAGCCCCCTTCCCAGAGGCGTAAGGCTAGCTAGAACGCCCAGAAACTTCACGCGGGAGCTGCCGAACATCCTGGCTGCGAACAACTGGAAGTTTGCCCAGCTAATCGAGGACTCGAGGCGAATGAAAAGTCCAAGTCAGGCACCGAAGTCGAAGGCTGCATCGTGGCGTCTCGGAGCCCGACCTGCGTCAGTTCGTATGAAATGGAACAATTCCAACAACGGAATTGTAATTCGCGCCCCCCTCGACACAGCCTGGGCTATCACACACGCATGCAGCGGACTAAGCCGGTAACGGCAAGACGCCACGCCGAATCACACACGCGAAATCTGGGTGAGGGAATTACCAAACGTTATTTTGGGGGGCCAGTGCCCGCCAGTTGTGAAAATTCCAAGTCGTCGGCAATCGGCAGGCAGATAGGCTTGGTGTAAGATATAAGCCCCAGTCCGGACGTCCTTCAAACTTCAGCCGGCACAACACTGTTGATTTGAGCTCAACCCACCTCGGAATCCGCATCAGTTTGACGAGCCTCGGGAATTTTGTTTTGTGGCGCCCTCCAACCTGCCCGTTTAGGATAACTCCACATCACTTGCCAGCCATGGAGACGGCCACGGTTTCTGCGCATCCTGGTGTCCAGTGCGCCCTCCGAGAAGCACAATTATTCCGCTCTCTTGGGGGCACATCCTACCTCAGCACCGCCGATAGCGAGATCAAGACGATGGCGGAAAATGTGCAAAGGCGGCGACAGGTCAGGGACCGATGGAAGGGTTTGGGAGACCTAGCTTTCGGCAGTGCGTCCGACGAGGAGCGCATGTCGAGATGGGACAGGGTGAGTGTGTCCCCGGGCCTCGGTGGCTCTTCAACAAGCTAACGGATGCAACCACTAAAAGCAGTGCCGGTGACAACACTTAAAGCCGAATAAGAGCTGCGCTAGTAACGCTGGCAGCAACAGGGGTGCCCAAGACTGCAAGAGGGGGGGCTTCACATTACGAGAGATGACTTGCATAAAAGGAGCATCGCAATGTTGTATAGGACAATAGACTGTATATATCAATTTCGTTTAGTCATATCGGAATGTGCTTTTCCCTCCTTCGCATTTTAGTCTGACCTGCAACCAAGGCAACTCTTTCTATTCCCGTGATGGCCCAGGGAAGGGACGATCCTGGTCCTCCACATGACACCTCGTGCAATGTACTGTGGTTCAAGCGGGAGGGTGTGGTGGGTGGGTCGATAGCCGCCAATCACCTTGGTCCGAGCCGGAGAGAGCGCCTTCCGGGTCCTTCCCATCACAGCTCACGTTTTTCTCAAATGAAGATATGTATATCATGGGTGTTGAACTGCGTCCAGGGTACTTTTGAATATCGCTTGGAAGGAGCGGTGCTACTGGCCTGAAGGGGGCCCTGGGCGGTGGAACGACCACCTGATGCAAGCGCAGCCCAGGTCAGTAACGGAGCTCCACCACTGTCGTCATGAACATGAGAGCTCTATCGATAAGGAGCTCTTAGCTAGCCAATAATCGCCCCTACTCGTTTGTTTTCACTCATCTTCGCGCCTAGGCCATTTTCAACACGATCCAGACCTTGAGCGCGAACACTGACACTTGAGCGACCAGACGCCCAGCCAAGGTGAGACACCGAAGGGCACAGCGGTGACCAATTGCCCCCCTCCACCACGGGGGTCATGCAGATGAGGACACCACCACCCTGTCGCTAAAAGGCGGGGGCAGAGGTAGGAGGCTAGGACGATTTCTCCAGTGTTTCTTTGTTCGAGGGACCGCCGCTGTACCCTCATGTACAAGCATCCATGTCTTAATTCGTCCACATAAATTCCCGATCTACACGACTTTGGGTCGTCATCCCCTCCTCCGACGTTCAATGGGGCGGGCGCCTTGTAAGAGAATCCCATCCGGGATTACTCAACAGGGTTAGGTGGAAGCGTAGACTCGCAAAACATTGGCAGGAAATGGCACGAACCAGATTCAGCCGAGATGGAGTTCCTCGTGGCGAGCATCAGGTGAGGTCCGGCTGCAGGTCGTCCCGCAGGTTATTCAACGCCCCATTACTCGATCCCTCCTCCCCGCGCCCCATTCTCGGGCCAGAAGCGCTTCCACCGGCAAAAGATAATGTGAGAGGAATCAACTTTCCCTCTGAAGCGAATTTATCTGAGAAGGCCCGCTTTGGACCGTGACGCGTGCAACACAAGGTGCAGCGACGGACAGGCAATGTTCCCAAATCGTTCTGTACCTACGTGAAACGGCTGCGCAGCGCCAAAGCATGTCTAGGAGTTGTGGAGGCGGGTTCACGGGGCGGTTAGACAGGCCGCCTATGGCACGGCTTCCCCACATGTCGGTTACGGCTGCCTCCGTCATAATCGTCATAGCACAAGCTACGTATAACCGAAGCACATAACAGCAGAGCTGTCCTGTCTAACGTGATCTTGTCCTTTCTTTTAACCCCACGATTCCCAACCCTATTTGGTCCTGGTTCTTCACTAGGCCTGTCAACCCAATCGATCCACCAGATATCGCACTATAAATCGACATCGACAACACGATTCTAGTACCCCGGCCACTAATAGGATAGGGTCCCGCTCAATAGTTTGCCCATCATGGTTGATTGGAACTCCTGTACGACCTCACCTCCCAGATCGAAGCATATCCCTCCCGACTCTAACACCGTTAGGGAACCCGTTCGCGAGGCGCGAGTCTCATACGAGCCAGTCCATCACGACTTACAAGATTCTAACCCTCCTCACCTGGCTCCTCGCTGTCATCACGTCCGTCTACTACACCGTCGACGAACCACACGATGGCTTTAAAATACGCCAGAGGATTTGGGACCTGAACGACCTGTACCGGACAGCCTTCACGCTGAACCCAATAATCGCTAGCATCTACTGGTGGGTCCCCTTACTGCGCCGGACATGGCCCACTCCAAGATCACTTACACCGCGCCCAGGATCGTCATCTTCCTCTTGCAGATCGGCTACGTCAGCCACCTGTTCTCCAAGAACCCGGCGCACGTCACCGCCGCTGCCAACGTCGGCAGCCATTTCATCCTCAACAACTTGCTGCACTTCGCCTTCGTCATGCTTTTTGTGCGCTCCCACTTCATCTGGGCGGAGCTTATCCAGGTGATAAACTTCCTCAACTTGACCAACCTGTACTTCCTGCATAGCACGAGTCCGACCTTCGTCCACCTGCCCGTGGCGGCGGGCCCCTTCGCCTGGGCCTTCGTGGGGCTGTTCTGGAACGGCGCGCTGATGCTGCGGCACCCGGACCACTTTGTCCCGCGGGTGCTTGGCAACATCTTCGTGTGGTCGATTCCCGTGTTCGGCTACTTCTGCCTCTTTATCTTCAAGGTGAGTTACTCGGAGGAGAGCTTAGTGTAAAGGGACCAGCTGACAAACAGCAGGACTGGACGATCGGCTATTGCCTCAGCGTCCTCCTGGCGGCCCTTGGTGTAGCGCAGTTCCTCAACCAGACCATTGCTCTCCAGTGGATCTTTGCCTTCGTCAGCATGGGCCTTCTCTTCCTTAGCAGCTCTGTTGTGGCTCAGCGCTCGTGGGTGCGCAACCGCTCGCCCGCGCCGGCCGACCAGGAGCGTGCGCCGCTTCTAGCCGACAACGCCTAAGGGGCAAGTGGGTGAAAGTGGGAGGGAAAGCTTCGGGTGAGCGATGTGAGATAAGAGCTAGGTGTATTGCAGGAGTGCCGAAGGGAGGCGGACTAATTTTCCAGACTGGGAGGCAAGGAAGGAAGGGGCAGATAACGTTCGGGTAACTCAACTCTTCGGTCATAATGGATGTCTTTTGTAACCTCGTTAATACCAGTTTAACGTTCGTCTTACGTTCGTCCTTTTATCCGCTCTGGATCGGGCCGATCCCACTCTATTTCTCCCCTCGCTCTAAACCGTGACCTGCTAGATGCTGCTCAGAGCACATGGAAAGCCTCCCACGTGTTCCGCACTCATGCTAGCTACGCCTTATATGTGCCAGCCTGCAGCCCTCTCTACAGCGCATGTTTCCCCCAATCTCGTTCACACTCTCCAATGCCGCGTTCTCTCATACACGCTCACGGTGACCACCAAAATGGATTCCAACATCGAAAGTCAAGCTCGGCGCTGCGCCATCGGCTCCCGAGTCGAGGTCTGCGACTCGAACCACTGGCTCTGCAACAAATGCCTTCAGAGGACAGGATGGTAGTATGGCCCCGCGTGATCCGGATTGTGCTCCGGACGCCGGGGCATGCCACGACCATCTTTACGGCGAATCGACGAAGCGAGGACCGTTCATCTCTTGTTTCACGAACTGGAACGCGGATCTTACGCGACGACAGTGGTGCCTCGATCGTGGGGTGTCACTAACATCATTATCATTGCCATTTGGTTAGAGGGTCTGTCCAAGGGTCTACGACCCATACAATGGGAGAACACGACTCATACCTATACGAGGTCCTCCTTTGGGGCGGCATTCGGCCGACAGCTATCGTATTCTTGCCATGTTCGGCGGCACGGGGCCGACTCCATATGCCTCGCTTTCTCCTGAGCAATTTACTTTGGACGCCCGACTTTCCCCACGTTTCGTCGATGGAATACAAGAAACGAGGGAAGGCCTACTGGAAGCCGCGAAAAGGTTCCAAGAGGAGGTTTACTCGCTCACTGGTGGGGAGGATGACGGCAAGTTTATTCGGCTGGCCCTGTCTATTGGTACCGCCACATACTTTATCGAGAGGGAACGTCCCGAGGAAATTATTTCGTAACCTTTTGCGGAGTGCCAGCGTGCGCCCTTTTGGGGGCATCGCGTGGAGTACTGTGCCGTTCCTGGCTGGATAGGGGATGAGAACGTCATGGATGTCGACAATGACGATGACGAGAGCGCTTTCGGAGGCTTCTCTGCTAATGAGAATGAGGGATCTAATGAAGATGACCCATCCCCTCTGGGACAGTTCATAGTTTCTAATATCTTTGGATGTACTTTTTGAAGGGAAACTGTTGGCGCAGTTTATTATCAGGACCTTTAGTGCTAGCCAACAGTTCTAACGATGTCCGTCTGGATTCCGGGCTTGAGGTGATCTTGCTGCTATATACTATGCCTATCTAGATCTAAGCGGAAGGTGCCCAAGGTATGATATTTGGATCTCGCCGTCATAGAATTGGGGATCACATAACTAATCATAAAGCGAAACATTAGGAACTCGGAATATTTATGCCTGATGTGGAAATTGACTTCAATTGTACCGGAGACGCTGGCCCCATCCAAAACCGATTCCACCGGTGCTCACCGGCCCCACAGTGGGCCACCGTAGCAACGAATACCAAAACCTTAACCCAACCTCAGCAACCCTCCATCCCGAATCATCTCACCCGCGACAACCAACCTCCGGCGAAAAAAAAAAAGACCAAATGCCACACCAATGCGCCCCCTCCTCCCCTTCCCTCTCCCCCTAGCCCTCGGCACTGACGTCTGCCGCGTCGCGCGCATCTCGCGCGTGCTGTCGCACCCGACGCGCGGCCCGCGCTTCGTTGAGAGGATCCTCGCGCCCGAGGAGAGAGAGCTTCCGCGCGTGAAGGGCGTGTTGGCGAGGGGTGTTAGTGATGGGCGGGTCGCGGAGTTTATGGCTGGGCGGTGAGTTAGTCCCGTCCTCCTTTGGGCACTGCACATATCATCCGCCGACGCCGTAATCCCCACCGGGCGAATGGAAACAAGTTGCGCGAGACGCGACGAATGGAGGGACATGAGGGCAAAATCCCATGCTAAACGACTCCCAGGTTCGCTGCCAAGGAAGCAGCCTTCAAAGCTCACCCATCCCACCACCTCTCCTTCCATGACATCGTGATCCGCTCAACGGGCGCCGAGACCGGCCCCATTGCGGCCATCATCCGGGGCGCGAAAGTAGACTTTACAGCGCTGGTGTCGATCAGCCATGATGGGGGCTTTGCGATGGCGGTCTGCTTGGGGTGTGCGCCTCCATCTGAGAGTAAACTACCTGGGAGGGACGAGGAGTAGGGAAGGGCTGTCATTGGGATGGGCTACAACATTGTTTGGACGCGCTGTGAAGGGAATCTAGGTTCATGGCGATATACAATTATCTTGGGATAGAAGCGCTTTTTATCACTGCATCTGTGCCGGAGATCAAGACACGCTGCGATTTGGTTCGGACGGCTCAGCATCCGGAGGGCGGATGATTTCTGCGGAACTGCTGTATACTTACGGACGACCCGGATCTACTCGCAGCTACATAATCAAACGTCCATCGAACACATCTCGTCGGTCGGCCATGCAGACATAGGTAACTCTGTCACTTTTCGCTCCTCCAGTACCACGGCTGCGACGGTTGACGGATTACCTGGGGATACGTCTGCTGGTAGTCCTGCTGGTACGCTCTCTGCGGGCAGTACTGCCCACAGGACCCCGGGTGATACTGGTACCCCTGATACTGGCTATGCCGCCTTCCTTTCTTCTTATACCAGGAGCTCTACTCCTGCGCCGGCCTAATTGGCTGCGGGAGCGACACGTAGTCCGTGTGTCCGCCCATATTCGTCAGCCACACTTGCGCCGGGTTCTCCGGAGCACTCCCCGTCGTCCTCCAGAGGAAGTTGTGCGGGAACCCGAGATCGAACGGTACCGCCTCCTCAATGCGCTGAACGTCTTCCTTGCTCAACTGCAGGGTGAGCGCCTCGATGTTCTGCCTCAGGTGGTTGATGCTGCGGCCACCCACGATGGGGAAGACGTAGGGGCTCTTATGCATGACGTACGCGAGCGCAACGCTCGTAATGACGGTGCTCTTCTCGTTCGCAATCTCTTCAAGCACCCTGCTGACCATGATGGCCGCGTCGGAGGTGGAGACCTGCCGGCCCTCCTGGGACTGTCGCTGCTGCTCCGTCTTAAAGGTGCCGCCTCCGAGGGCGCCCCAGGGGGCGAGGGCCATCCCCTCGTCGCGCGCCATGGGGATGATATCGCGCTCGAAGTCGCGCTGGGCGGCGGACCAGCGGCCCTGGTAGACGGAGAACTGAGCGAGGCCGTGGTTACGGGCGTATTCGTTTGCTTTGCTATTGCACGTTAGGACCATGTACTGGTAAAAGGCTTGAGGATTCTTCACCTTACAACCCAGGCTGGTGTGTCGCTAATGCCAAGGTAGAGGACCTTCCCACTCTGCACGAGGCGGTTGAGTGACTGCATAACCTCTGGAATGCTAGAGCTATAATCCCACCAGTGGACGTAAAGCTACATCGTTAATAGATGAAGCCGTCGGAGTAGAGCGGGAAACCTACAAGGTCAATGTAGTCGGTCTGCAATTTCCGCAGACTGGCATTGACGGAGGTCGCAAGGCTCTTTGCGCCGTTCCCGACATTGTTTATCGTGATTTCCGTGTCGCAGTGGTTTACCCTGTAGTTGGTAGTGTACTTGGTCGCAATGACTTTATTGTATAAGTAGTGAGATGCCACTGAAGTCTGCAGAAGCACTCACCCATCTGGTCACGGTTGCCCCTCTTCTTCATCCACTCGCCGATCCACTTCTCAGACTCCTCGAACTGGTAGTTGTTCGCCGTGTCGATGAAATTGCCTTATTGCTGTCAGCGCCGCCTTCCTGCCTTCAGAACTGCATGCTCCTCACCTCCCTAGGCACCAATTAGCATCGTCTCTCATCCTTAGGCGTTAGTTCCACGTACCTGATCGTAGAAGTAGTCCAGGATAGACTCGGTGGTCTTCTTGTCACAGACCCCCATATAACCCGTCCTACTCAGACTCTGTTAGGTGCTATTTTCTTCCGAATAAGTAGCGCAACGAATGCTGGCTGACCATGCATTGCCAAAGTTCATGGCGCCGAGACAGAGAGGGCTCACCCGCACTGCGGCGGTGGGCGAGAGCATCCTGTATCGAGCCAGGGGGCTCTTCGGGGGAGGCGGATTGGGCAATGGGTTGCTCATGATGTCGACCAAAAAATAATCGGAGTACTAAGTCAGGTGAAAGGGGATAAGATGTTTCGTAACGTTGACTGAGATAAGGATGGTTTCAAAGCGGCTTGGGTTGTTGCTTTACCCTGACTGAAGTCTCGGTGATGGATATAGGAGGCTGTGAAGAACGGAGAAGACGCGATTCTCGTCAGTGAGGTTTGGCCCTAAATATACCTTCACCTCAGCATTGGTGATGGGGGGTAAATACATCCTCAAGCTTCGTCGGTCCCGGGGTGATGGAAGAGGAGTAGGACTCCACAATGGTCCTTCAGGGAAGGAGCTGCTGCTCTAGCGTGTGGTTGTCCCCGACATGATTCAGGGAGATTCTTTGCGATCCGGAACCCCTTAAGTCCAGCTCGGAGTTTAGAGTTTTAATTATTTTCGTCAGCGACGTGCAGATGGCCACGCTCCATCGGTTAGTGTCTGTAGCACCGGACCAAAGCTTCCTGGACGCTACTCTGAGGGGAGTCTCCACTGACAGGGGCGTGTTTGTTTGCATGCCGGTGAGTCAATATGATGTTCTTGTATCATCAGGGCAGGTTCCAGCAGGTGGCTGACATGGGGATCCACGTTCATATCTATTCCGGCAAGTAGCTGATTTGGAGATTCATGTTCCCTCAGGGAAATGGAGACTCCTGCAGGTGGATGACATCGAACTCTGCCGACAGGTGGGGGATGTGGGACGTATCGGGTCGACACTAGACAACGCGACTTTAACCCTATCTTACAGGGCCTGCGACAGGATGAGAATACCTGTTCGGAAATCATGGGGCGGACTTTCCGCATGGATGGTCAAGTGCCATGGTGGACGTACTAACCCACCGTCAAGGGGGCTCCTTCCTTGACTTAGCCCATTAGCTGCGTAGCTCATCCGCGCCTTCCTCCTCAAAGACGGGGAATATGGCCTCGCACCTTCACATGTGTTTAAGGGATGGAAGAGGATGTCTTGTGCCGCCTCTTTCCACTTTTTTTTCCGCCTCTCGTGGCCTTTCTCTTCCTGTCGTCCCGGCCGTCCAGGGGAGCCAATACCACTTTGCTCAAACGTTGCCGAGCAAATATCTCCACCAACATGTCCGTGCCATCGGAACTCCACCCCAGCTTTCACCTCCGACCCACCTCTGCGGGAGCCCCTCAGTGTCAAGCTAAAGTGCCGACCGAAGCTTCCGGGAACGGGTCCACTGGCGTTAGTGTCGTCTATGATACCTATGAGGAGCTTACACTCTCTGATGACCCATGGAGAGAAGTCCGAGTCACGTATGCCGATTGCCATGCCGGGACAGCCTTAACAATAAGCGGATGTTAGCTCTGCTCCTAACGTTGATCAAACTAGGTCTCCTCCGGCCTCAGACATAGGCGGGGCCCAGAAAACCGCAGAGGGGCGCCACAAGGGATGTCAGGTCTCCGAGCAGCCTACCAACCTCGACTCCCCGATCACCGGGAGCAACGCGGAGGATCGTTTTCGATTCGTGAGCAGAAGATCAGTGTCTACTTCTTCGACAACCCAATCCTTTGAAAGATATGTCGCATTGAAGGAGAAGCGGAGGGCGGAATCGGTAAGCTCTGCTTCGACCGATGGTAGTAGTGATGAGGGATGGAGCAGAGGTGGGTTTGCCCATGCCAAGTTATGGCGTAGTGCTGAAGGGATCAGGAAATCTCGGCCGTTCATCCGTGCCAATCCCAACCATAGAATGGGCTGCCCCCGACCAGCGGCCTTATCGCCTCTGCACTATAAAGAGACGGCGACGACGGAGGAACCGTCGCTCTAGCGAGAAAGTGGTATTTGGTTCGTTTAAGCTGCCAGAAGAACCCTTGCGATTGCCCGGCTTCAAAGATCCTCGCCGCCCCGTAGCAACCGACACTCCAGCATCTCCCGAAGCACTCATATATCTATGCAAGGACGGATTTGATGAATCCGAGTGCATCCCGGGAGGGAAATCGGTCTTCGTTCCGAGAAATCGACATCGCGAGATCGAGGGGCTTGGGGCCCTAGCACTCGGGAAGCCGGGCTTCGGCCGCACGGGTAAACGGGCTCTGCCATCCTCTCCGGTATCCACCAAATCCCACATGTCCGCCGCAAGCCTGTCGTCAGATGGCGGATTGGAGCTTTTCGAGGCCGGCAGTGGGTGTGGGTCTCTCTCGAAACATGCCGAACCGATGGCTCGGGGACGGTCCACTGTCGGGTGTTATGGCCGGAGCCCGTATGGGGCTCCGAGGCTAGGAAGTGGTCACGGACTGTTTTCTCGGCTCAAAGAAGCGGAGTCAGAAACCATGGAGGTTCTCGTCCGCCAGAGTCCAGACTTGACTGGATTCGTTGAGCATGCTCCGTTGTGCACTGATGAAAGCCCTCCAGTTCCCGAGACGCCTGCTCGAAACCACATGTTTGGCACCGTCAGTCCATCTGGAATCTGTCGAGGAGTAGACGGCCCGTGTATCGACCCGCCGACAAGATATGCGGAAGGACAGTCGTTCGATAGTCTCATCAGGAGCAACACGACTAGGCGACAACAAGATTGCAGGCCTCAACCTACCGTTGACTCGGCATTCATCCTAGAAAGTATGTGCAAAGAACTCTGAGTGTTTGGGTCCTGGCTGGCTGGAGCTTAGTACCGAATTGTGTTTGATCATGAGTAACACGGGCCTGGGCGAAGGAGGCTGTATCTCACGTGTGGCATGTAGACGCAGACGGCCAAGGGTTGCCCTTGACCAGGTAATAATACAAATGAAAAGACCATATAAGCTAAGGATTCCGTACTTGCGTCACCTGGATACGCTCTCACTGCTCCTTATCCGCGTGAAGAGTTGCCCCATTCTTCACCACTGCCTCGGGCAACAACCCCGAAAGCGGCACCAGCACACTCCCCAGCAGCACCAGCCAAGTCGTAGCCCACATCCTCAAGGCCCAGCCAATCCAGCCTCCTACAAACGGCACGAAAACCTTGAGCATCTCACTCGGCTGCATCATGCCCTCCACATCGGAGACGTACAGGCGCGTCCGGATGCCCATAGCGAGCGGCGCGCTGTCCTCGCCGGGAGGGAGGACGCGGCCATGGGCGTCGATAGAGCGCTGGGCGAGGCGGAGGATGAGAGTGGATGAGATAGTGGGCTTGTGGAAGGGGATGAATAGGGGGGAGATGGTTTGGGTTGTTTGGAGCGTGAGAGTGGCGGTGCGTTGGTCGTAGACTGAACCCTGTTAGTGGTACTCTCTCCCTTTTATTTTGGGGTGAATGTAATTGATGAAGAATGAAAAGGCAGATGGGATGGGAAGTTAGTGCTAAGGAGAGGCTCACCCGCGGACCTGATGTCAAACTCCAGTGTCTTTACGAGGAGCTTGTTCAGGCGGGAGAGGACGTAAATGAGGCGCCGCGAATTTACGACTCCGACGTAGGCGACCGAGACGTCGGACACAGGCGGTATACGGAGGAAGGGCGTGGAGACAGAGGCGGTGGGCAGGAAGTAGGCCTTTAGAGCGTCGTTCTGCTCCTGCGGGGTGCCGCGGGAGACCTTCCGGAGGACGGCGGGGATGTCCTTTACTAAAAGGAGTTCTTAGTAGCAGTTTCTGGAGAGGCCTAGGCACTGATAGAGGTGGGCGTCTCACCTGGGTGGTCCATCTTGACGGTCTATGGTGAGCCGTATGTTGGGTGGGTTAAACGGGCTAAGGATATGCGATGCCGTCGAGAGAAGGACATGGGAGGGGGGGTATATAAGTGACGGGGCTGGACAGTTATCAGCTCACCTTGAAGTGATTGTGATTAAAAGGATGAAAGGGCGGATAAGCGCGTCTGGTACAACTTTGGGGTAAGAGAAAGGTGAAGCTTGTAGGGCAAGATGATGTCATCTTCTGTGACACACGGCATGTGATCGTGGAATAAGTGTCAGAACTCAACTAGTTCTCCGTGGTAGGATTTGAATTGAGTTTGGCTGTCCGACTGCAGGCAAGAATTAGCGGCGGCGCTAAACTACCCAATTCGAAGGGCCGTATTGGCGGGATTGGAGGTGTTCCTGTCAGCATTTCCTTGGGGCAACGGACTCCGTGAGTGGTCATACATTTAACATGGCATTTATTTCGTGAACTAAACCAACCTCTCACCCCCCCCCCCCCCTCCGGCAAAAGACATCGAGGCTGAAAG
>JAMBUN010000097.1:0-61798 GCA_030271035.1 Microascus cirrosus
GGGGGGGGGGGCTGCGGGCTGCGACAGGGTTTGGGCCATACCAGGGGTAAGTGGGCGCCGGCGACCTCCCCGCAAGCCGCGAGGCCGGCGAGCATGGGGGTGAGTCCGGGCTTCATCTTGTGATAATCACAGCCAGTCCGCAATTATCAGATTGTCTTTGCGCTCGATGCCAATTCTTGCCTTGGGGCTTCTCGCGATCCAGAACACTCTGCGAGAGAAAACAGCAGAATGTAGACTGTGCGAAAGGGAGGGGTAGGCCCAAAACAAAAAAAAAAAAATTCGCTACGCGATACTTATAAGGAATTCGGCGCGCGGGGAATTAAAAGATGAATTGGATATTAATGAGGCAGAGGCGGGTGGAGGGATGCCGATGTAAGGGCCCGGTTGTTTACTCTACCTCGTGCCGGCTCCGCTTCTGCATCATGCTCATGCTCAGCAGAATATATACACTTTTACCCACGTCAGTCCTGTCTCGGGATACGACCTTGGTTTCCCGTAGAGGTTATGGGGCCCGCATTGGATGCAGCGCGTGGGTCCTTCCTGATTCTTCCAAGTTTTTTTTTTTTTTTTTGGTTAACCTGGACGGCCTGGGGAATGCCGTTGTGGGAAACGAGCGCGCATTCTGGTCGGCATGGGGGAGCCTGAGTTGGTTGGCCGGGAAGCGTGCCATTGGCAGCGCACGCCAGAGGTTCGGTGGGCTGCAGGCCGACGTCAACACAGTGGTCAATGCCGGTGACATGCATCCTGCCCCGCGCATTCTCGGGGAAATACGACGTATGGAGGTTAGCGCCGAGTGGAGCCTGCGGGGAAGGCCGCCTTGGATTTTTTGATCGTGGAGTCCCGATGCATGGGGATGCAGGCATCATGTTATCCCTCTATTGCTTGAAGTCCCCGCCAAGCCCGAGACTTTGGCCGACGAGCACCTCTTAGGGTGCCTCGAGGGTCGCGCTTTCCTCGTTGCATGTTGCTTTCTCCGCACCCTCTTTCCCCAACAGCTGCAAGCTGCGAGTCTGCACCTTCCCTTGCTGGCAAGCTCCCAGAAAAGGGCCGATCGCTGCCCTCTTCCTTCGCGGGTGTGCTTCCCGGAACTCCGTTACGAATGGCGATCGGCGTTTCCTCCCATGGTTTTCGCGTCCCATGAGCCCGTCTTCCCCACCTAGCTGACCATCATTGAGGCGAGATATTACCGACAGCTTGCATATTGGTTGGAGATTGGTAATAATGAGGGGATCGTGAGCCAGTTGGGCTGGGCTGGGGAAGGCAATGCGACGACAACGCTGATGAAGATGTCGGGTGGAATGCCGGGGCCGCATCCGATCGCCGAATCGGGACTTTTCGGTCTCGGCGGGTTGATAGTCCGAACCACGCAACTTGGAATGACAGCTTTGGGATGCCGCCCGTCTGCGGAAGAACTTTGATTCTCTACGCGCGGATTTGGGCGGGTCTCAATTTCATCGACTATCCGGTACCGGCAGTTTTTACTTTTTTCTCGTCATGTCCGCTTTTCTTCGCCTTTTGCCCCGCGATTGGGCGAGCCAGGGTCTTAGTCGCCGCATATTTACCGCCATTTACACACAACACCTACGGTATCTGCCAGACGGATCAGCGGGCGCAGAAGGACCGCGTGTTCAGTATGCAAGAAGCCTTGCTCGCCTCGCAATTACAGCAAAGAAAATATCTTTTTTTTCAACTTTATTATTATCACACTCGACTATGGTCAACAAACCCTGAGATTCCCGATTTTCTCCCCTAACATATCCCCCTCATACTTCGCTGACTAGTAAACGTAGGGGATAATCTTCCACGGCACCCTCTTCTTGTACTCCTTCCAGTCCTCTCCGTACTTTCGTGAGCACTTCGCGTCATCCCTACCCTCACGGTGGATCAGCAATACCGCAAAGTACACCATGTAGAAGTACGTCACCGCCATTCCCCATCCCCTTGCATCTCCCTGCACCACCTCCCTTCCGTCGCTCATTATCGCCGCGCTCTCGGCACCCGTACCCGCGGCGAGGATAGTGTAGCCCGCGATGCCCGTGGGCAGGCAATACGGCCACGTCTGCATCCAGTCACCAAAGTAGTTGATGTGGCGCGAGATGCCCCACCAACCCGACACGAGCAGCTTGCTTCCCGTCTTGGTCTCCATGTACTCTAGATGCTGCACACTGGGGTCCTTGGGGTTTTGGCGGAAGGCGTTCTTCTGGTTGTTGGAGAGGCGGAAGATGGTGAAACCGCCGCCAAGGATGACCAGCATGGTCACGATTCCGAGAGGGCCAAGCGTCTGCGGGTGGACCGACAAGTAGCGCGCTTGGTTGGCGTAGATGAAGGGCACCCACGCCAGATCGCCGAACGCGAGCATGCAGCCGAAGCCGTCCATGGTGATGTCAATCATCGTGAGCACGGACGCCTCGCTGTACCACGAGTCGATGATATACAGCCCCTGGATGCCCGTCACGAAAACCATGCTGTCCGTGACGTACCCAAAGTTCCGCCATTGCTGCGCTACCCACGCAAGGTTCAGCAGCAGCCACCCGAGCATGCCGGGCCTCAGCTCGCACCAGATCTTAAGGTCGACTTCACCGAGGACGGGAAGAGTGACGCGCGGGTTGAGCTCGCGGCCGATGAACCAGTCGTAGAGCATGTTTCCCGTCTGGCCGCCCGCTGCAAGCTCGCGCTTCTCCGCGTTGCCCGGGACAACAGAGAAGGAGCGGACGTAGACGAAGGTGGCGACGGCGTAGGAGATGAGGAGGTTGGAGGTATAAATCTGCAGGTAGTTGTCGGAGATGTAGGTCCAGAGCGGGAAGTCGGCGCCGCGGGCGACGGTGCCAGCGAGGGCGACGGCGAGGATGATCATGTGTGACGAAAAGGCTGTAGCGAATTAGTAGGCGACCTTTGTACAGGGAACGCTGCGGACATACCGTTGAATCGGTACTTGAGACGGCCGCCGGAGGCGAGCTCTGTGCCCTCCACCACCGACGCGGGGAGGAAGGCATGGAGAAGCAGGTTGACGACGTAGTACGCGAGTACGTAGCCCATCACGCTGTTGCTGTACAGGCCCGCCACGCCCTCTTCTGGCCACCCGACCTCACGCTTGAGCGTCTCGAGGTCGAGGGACTTGGGATGGAGGAGAGACGGCGCGGGGCAGCCCGAGATGTCGTTGCAGCTGAATATGAAGGCATAGATGAGAATCGGGAGACCGAAGGAGATGCCTGCAGCACCGAGTCTGCTTTTGTGTTAGTTTGCGCGGCGAAGACTCCTGTTGCTCTAAGGGTAACTTACGGTCCGCCGAACTCATAGCCGCGCGTCGGCGGCGGTGCCGCGGCCTTGGTCGATTTGATCGCCATCTGATCGGGATCGTGCTCACGTCGAATTGAGTTCCGGAGCTACGCTGGGAGCTTTCTGGTCCCTCGAGAAAGCTTCCACGCGAGGCTTTAGTAGGCGACGAAGCGCGAAACCAATTGACTATGCGGCGGGACGGCTCCTGCTCTTCCGAATGAACTGAGATCGTCTTTGTCGTTTACGGGCGCCGCGGAAACCGAAAAGCTGGCAGAGGGTTAAAAAAAGGGGAGCGCGACGCTAGGTAGAAGCGCACGCATTCTCCAAGCCGGAGGGTCTGGCTTCCGGGTGACCTGATCGGCGTCGGCCTGTCAAAAGCCCCGGTGTTAGTAATCGCGGCGGGTCGTGGCTCACGCGGACCAACTTTGTTCCACCGACAAGCAGCAGTAGACAGAGAGTCGATTCACCGAGAAACCCGACGGAGGATCTGAAAACGATCTCCTAGTCCATCCATGTCCTCGGCCAGTAGATAGATCTCGAATGATGTTACGGACGAAGCCGATGTATCCTCAACGCTACCGTCTTGAATCACGTGATACAAGCCGTGAGGTGGGATGCAAATCCCCTTGCTGACTACGGAAGATGACATGCATCCTGAGACACGTCGGTGCGTGTGACTTTCGGGATCTAATTCAACGTCGCTGAACATAGCTGTCACTACGTTTCGGTCTCCGACGCCCGCTGTCTTTGGGTTCCTCACCAATATCGGACGGCCTGTCTTTTGTTTGTGCGACGGGCATCTAGCCACTCGTTCCATGACAGACCCCACCCCATTTCTTGACACGTAGCGCGGGGCGCTCTCCTTACTCGACCTCCAACCAACACCACCACCATGCGCCTCTCGACGTTGCTTCTCGTCGCGCCGGCGCTAGCCGCGTTGGCTGCCGAGGAGATCACCGATGACGTACCCGACTGTACCGCCAACACCCACGCCGGCTACTTCGACTTGCGCCCTGACATGGCGGTCCCGCCGGAGGACGCGGGGAAGAAGGCCGTGACGGCCGATTACCACGCGAACGGATGGGATATGGGGTACAACTTTACGATTAATATCTGTGGGCGTTTAGTGAAGCCCGTAGAGGACGTGCGGGGCGTGGACGAGGAACAGTGGAAGAATGTTAGCGCGTATTATACATATGACGGGAGCCTGTACTCGATAGGGTGAGTCCCATCAGCGCATTTGAATACTCGCCTGTGGGCTTCAGTTCCAAACTAACCCTCCCAGATCGGAGTCCAAGACGCTACACACGAGAGGCAAGAAGCTCGTACTGCAGTACACCAACGGCTCTCCCTGCGGCGCATCCGCCCGCCGCTCCGTACAGCCCGGCGCCGCCTATGGATACGAAGACTACCACGACATCCAAGAGATAAGCCCGGCGCGCGATTCTGACGAGAACGCGACTCGGCGCAAGTCCACCACCATCTCCTTCCTCTGCGACCATGACCCGATAGACGTACACGCCGCGGTGCACTTCGTGGGCGCCGATCCGGACGAGTGCGCCTACTTCTTCGAGGTGCGCTCGCAGCACGCGTGCGTGAGCGCGGAGCCGCACCAGCCTGGGAGCGTGGGCCCTGGGGGCGTTTTCGCGTTGATATTGTTGATCGCGCTGGTGGTGTACTTTGCCGGTGGCGTGTTCTATCAGAGGACGGTGGCGCATGCAAGGGGGTGGAGGCAGTTGCCCAACCATACGCTTTGGTACGGCATCTGGGAATCCATCAAGGTGAGTTTCGCGGGCGCATGGGGTACGGGGAATGTAAGTATGTGAGGCTGACATTGGTAGGACTTTGCGATTATCGGAGCTTCATCTTGCGCGAGGCTCTTCCCAGGAAGAGGGGGTTACAGTCGCGTGTCGAGATCGCCGAGTGGGTGGCGAAACCGCGATGACGAGAACAGGCTTATCGATCAGCTCGATGAGGAGTGGGATGACTGACATGGAGTGATTCTCTTCTTGATACATTATTGTATCTGGCCCAGGTTTTGGCCCCCTTAGTGTGTTTATAGGCATCTAGACAGCACGGCGCATTTCTGTACAGTAAATCGATCCATTTAGACGGATTCGATGCTGGAGTATCGTTACCGCTGTGCAGGTGTCCCCAGGAGATATCGTAGGGCGATGCTGGACAGGGCAGGGTTGGCGGGCTGCTTGTCAGCCCGTCGTATGAACCAGTCCTGATTGCCCCGCAGAGACGGGCCATTCTCTATATCCGCGTTATGATGCTGGATATCCCAATGAACCAAGATGACCCAGCGGATAACCGGACTATCAGACCCTCTCCCATTGAAGATGACGTCTACCTTCCTTCGGAGCCACGACGCCGGAGCTAGACCACACCTTGGTTCGACTCTTCTTTTTTGAATGTCTCCCATGTCTTTTGTTATTATTCTCGCTTAGTACTTAGTTTTCCTTCCACTTTAACGGACAGAAGGGATATCCCTGTCCGATAGAATTCTCCGGTCGACACGGCTATTGTTAGCGATTGAATTAGCGATTGAACAGGAGCGCCGGCTAGCGTGCGCCCACCTTCGGAACCCCACCTCGGAGCCGGCCCCGCTATCCAGACTGCGCGGGACCCACCCAGTGACGACTTGCAGAGAGGGGTTCCGGGGCTGAGGTCTCGAGGTTTTTCTCTTTGTTAATCTGGAAATAGAGCTCGCAAGTGTTACTTGAACGCCGATTATAATTCCGACCGGCATTGACAAGGTTCGTTCGAGGATCGAGGTTAGTCAGCCTTCAAGGTTCCTTGTGGAAACTGAGCCGGGAACTTGACCTAGTCGTACTTCCTTTGCCGTTGAGTCGGCGTGTGTCACATACAGTCTCACCCAGTGCATCGCCTATATAAAGACACTGCTTTCAGGAAAGCATGGCGTAAATATATATGAGAGCGGATGAAGATATAAATATTACTGAAATCATAAGCGAATAGACCCTTCATACCCGTTCCCACATGCTACGCTCCCGCCCACCTCAAACCCTACATAGGGAAACGTAATTCGGGAATCAAGACTGATGACCAGAAGCTATATGCCTCATAATACAGAACCACGCACATATACACCCTCCCCACTCCCGTCCCTTTCTCCCTAAACTCCACTTACGCAGCCCTCCCCATACCCTCCGCAAGATTCATATGCATAACCGCGTCGGCCTTCCAATCCTCCTCCTCCGCCTCTCCCTGGCCCCATTGCTCTCTCCCGTCAACGCCCGGCAGCCTCCCGTACGTCGACGTCCTGTTCCCCGGGTCTCCGTGGTCCGCCGCGAGCTCCGCCCTCTGCCCGGCGTGCTCCTGGGTATAACCTCCCTGTACCGATGGACGCCTGTCCCCCGTCAAACTCCCGTGACTGGGGAACCCTTCGCCCGAGAAAGTCCGCTCTCCGGGGGCCTCGGCCGGGTAATTCCTCTCACCGCCATAATTCCCATCCGCGAATCCCTGCTCACCGGATCCAACCTGCGGCGACGCCGCAGAGTACCTCTCACGCCCCACCTCCAGGCTCTCCACATTTCTCAAGCTCGACCCGCTAGCTCCCTGCGCTGCGCCTCTCAAACTTCCCAGGCTCGCCCTGTGATGAGTCTCCTCTCCTCCCTGTGGTCCGCCGTCGGGCGAGAAGTCCGAGTTGCGGATCGCGAACTGCGCCTCCGTCTGCAGGCTGCGCTTGACCCACTTGGCGAGCACTGTGCCGCGCTGCTTCTCGCCGAGGCGCGACCGCGGGAAGTCGCCCTTGTTAACGAAAGCGATGATGTCGACAACGATCTGGTGCTCATGGAGTATGGCGTTCACGATCACGGGGACGAGGCAGGCGAGGTGTGGGGAGCGGGGGACCTCGACTATGACGACAAGGAGACCGCCGGCTTGGAAGACGGCGCTATTGTGTCGTTAGTAGAACTCAAGGAAAGTGTGGGGGGTGGAGAAAAGGGCATAGACTCACCATCCTCCTGGCACGATCCGCCGGTGACACCTCTCCACGGAAGCCTCGATGTCCATCGGGAAGTGGTTCAACCCGTTTATCTCAAAGGTCTCCCCTATGCTTCCCAGTACGAACAGCACCTGCATATCCACCTGCGCGCCTCCAGGCCCAATCGGCCTGCTAACGCTATGCAAGAATCCAAGGTCACCCGTCCTCACATACCGAATAGTTGGGTCCCCGTCCACCGTCCGCCCGTTGAACCGCTCCGTGTCGAACGGGTCCGATGACCCGTAGAACGCCTTGACACACGCCTCCGAGTCCACCCAGATCTCACCGTACTCTCCATCATGGCACAGAAGCTGGCTCTCGGGGTTAACGATGGCGATCTGGGTCGACACGGGGACCATCCCCGAGTCCTGTACCAGCAGTGCCCGCGGGTTGGACTCGGGGTCCACAGGCTGCACAATACCTCGCCTCAGCCCCTTCGTATCGAGCCAGAGCTCCACTGGCTCGATGCACATATACGACCGCGACGCGACCATCGGGTTCAGCACGTGCGAGTACACCGTGTTGATGGCGGTCCTATCCAGCCCCGTGGCGGCGAAGTGCAGCCGCACCTTCTGGAAAACGTCCACCCGCGGCCGCCCCTCGGCCGAAATCATCATGTTCTTGAGCTCCCGCAGCGTGAATCCCTTCGCCGGCATCGTAGCCATAGCATGGTCCAGCATCTGCGAAGTCGCGTACGTGTCCTTAATCTTGTATCTCGAGAGACTGACGAACAGCGACATCGGCTGCTGCGCAAACTCCACGGGCGAGAGCAGGTAGGTAGGCGTGCCGATGTAGATGCCCATTAAACATGTGTGGATGAAGCCAAGCCCCGTCGTGCTGCGGACACACCCTAGCACCGGCCGCGAGCTCGTCATTTGACAAGTCTCTTTCTGGACCTTGCACATACCGAGTATCGTGTCGTGACCGAGCTGGACGGCTAGCCGCTTCTGATCTGGCGTCCAGTACGTCCAGATGATGACGGGGTACGTCGGCTGGATCCATGCCGGGTTGATGGTGAGCCCCAGCTCCCGCAGTCCGCTACTCTGCTTCGGGGGTTTCGTCGTGTTGTATGTCTTCGGCGTGGGCGTCCTGGAAATCTGCGCCGTTTGCTTGATGTGGCTAGCCACGGGTTTGAGCTTGAGTAGGTGGTCGACCTCCTGGTTGACTAGGACGACGTTGACGCGGAAATCCGAAACCAGTCGCAGGTATGCGGGCACGTCCTCGCTCAGTCTGTTCTGGTCCAGCGGCGCCATGGGGATGACGACCAGGCCCAGAGCTATACAGGCGTGAAGCGCGTAGATAAACTCCTCCGAGTGCGTATACATCAAGATGATGTGCTCTCCCGGCTTGACCTTCACCTTGTTCTTGAGGTACATCGCAACTGCCGCAATCTTCTGGTCGAGCTTCTTCCAGGTGATACCCTTACCCTCCCGGACACGACTGTCTATCGTGCAGTAGGCGAGTTCCTCCGGTTGCCGCGCAACCCTCCAGTGAATGAGATCGGTGATGGAGGAGAAGTGATTCAATGGTGTAGAGGTGCGGTCATCGATGACGACCTCGCGGCGGTCAATCCCCGAGTACTGCTTGTCCGCGGGTACCAAGAACTCGGCTCGAGCCTGCGACGCGATCGGCGACCAGATGCCGCCCATGGGGTCAACACCTACAGGGAGATTCAAGACCGCCCTCTCGACACCAAACTTAACGTGGGCACACGGAAGAGTGCCAAGGTCGAAGTCTCGCCGGCATAGCATATTTCCAATCTCCCGCCTCCCATTCTTCACTATTCTAGGGAGAGAATTGGGCGGGCTGATCATGACGCAATATAGGCGGATGCCGTGCTCCTGTTCTAAAATCTCCATGCAGCGCTCAGCTAGAGATTCGAGGAGCGCCCTATCCAGCTGTCTCGGAGCAGCACCCGACTGAAGGGGTGCCACTGAGGCCGCGACAGACTCCACGACAAGAATGGGGAGATGCTCCTCGTTGACAAAGACATCGAAGGCTGTGCAATCGGAAATCATCGGTAGGCTCTTGAGAATGCTGAGAACGATGTGCTGGACAAAGTAGTATCGATACTCCGCCACCTCGCTTTCGTGCTCGACCCACTCAACCTTTTGTCTGATTCGGTCCTCATAAAGCCCCAAGACAAAGACTTTGCCCTCGATGATTGTTCCTAGCAGACCTGTCCGCAGGAACTCCGGCTCCACAGGCACAGGAGTAGGCTCGCCCGGCACGAACTTATAGGGGCGGGCATGGAAGATCTGCTCTGTGTGCTTAGGTAGAGCCCAGAATCCTCCCGAAAGCGAGGGAGAGTCTACCCAGATTTCTCCTACTGAGTAGGGGGACCCGAGCAGGCCTGATTCTGGATCCACGATTGCAAGTGTCGCATCAGGGATGGGGTACCCGAACGCACCGACGCGAATAGTCGTTGCGTCATCAGTCCCCTCCTTCCTTGCCTCATCACCAATAGCAAGCACTACGACCTCGTTCCTAGTGAGAGCCTCCTTATCCAGGAGAACTTCCCCTAGTTCGTTCTTGCTGTGCTGTTCGGTATTAGCAGTACCACCTCCCCCCAGCAGACTCACAAACCCTGTGCCCTTCTCCTTTTCCTTTTCCTTCTCCTCCTTCCCTTTATCGTCGCTATGTTCTGAATCAGAATCCGAGCCCGACTTCAACTTCAGGGGCACTCCCAATCGCTCTTCCCCTCCTACCCAGTCTCTAACAGCTATGACCATGCCTCCATGTTCGGGAAGGCATAGCATCGGTGCCACCACCTCGCGGGCTCTAGGGTTCCGCAGGGGCCTCAGCCACCGATCGGCTAGGAGTTCATGGAATTCGCAATTGACAGTCAAAGTGTCTATCAAACACAGCTTGACCGATTGGAAGTTGGGCTCCATCCCCTTCTTGAAGTTCCTCGTCGCCATGGGATCGGTCTGGTAGTTTCGAACTGCGCGGTTGAGGCCCGTGTAGTCAGCCGCCATCAGCGTGGCCTTATACTTCGTGATGAGATGGGCATAGAGACCCGGAACTTCAACAGCACGGTTCTCAACCCATACCGTCGTATTCCCGCCGTATATAGTGAACAGAACCCCGAGGATCATCCCGATGCCTTGGCGCGGATCTAGGTAGGAGAAGAGGATATCTCCACTCGGGCCGCCTACAATGAGCTTGCCATTCTTATCCCTGAGGGTGTTGTTGAAGGTATCACCAGGACCATTGCCCGGAAGCGTAGACACTATCGCGCTGAAACAAGCCATCTGGTGCATGATTGTCCGGTGGCTTAGGACAACGCCCCTATGGTCGCCAGTGGGGGCGCGAGAGAACTCGATGTAGGCCAGGTCGGGGACAGTCAACGGCGGCATGTCGTCCTTCTTCTTAGGATGGTAACTGCCAAACTCGTTCGTCTTCCACCACTCAACGCCTTTTGGCCACGTGAGCTTTTGGGCTGTAATGTCTCTTTGAAACGACTTGAGATTGTTCTCCGTCGTGAGAGCGAGGTGAGCCTGCGTCGAGGTAAGGATGAAGTTGAGTCGCTGGTAATCCTGCAGGTCGTTTATGGGAACAGCGACGACGCCGGCGATGAAGCAGCCGAGGAGCGCAATGGCGAAGTCGATTATCTCAGTGTCCCGGTAAATAAGCGCCACGCGGTCGCCGCGGTATAGCGTACTCTTGTCGCGAATGACCTGAGCGACCTTCTCTGCCCTAGCAGCAAACTTGTCCCATGTTATTGTCCCAATCTCCTTCCCCTTGCTGTCGAGCACCCAGTACGCCGCCGTCTTGCCCGCAGTCCTACCACGATGCCGCAAGACTGCAGCAATGTTGTCGAACCGCGACATGGGGAGGCCGGTGTCGTGAGAGTCGTAGATGGCAAAAGGGACTTCTCGGGGTTCCAAGGGCGGCTGGTATTCAAGAACCTCGGGCGGAGGTAAGTCGTTCGTTGTGAGCATGGGGGGTGCCATGGCGGCCGTCGGCGAGAACGGTTCGTTGGCGGAGTACCTCTGAGCCATGGTGTACTCGTCCGGAGGGGGATTGTCGTATAGCTCTTGCTGGCCTGCAAAGTCGGAGAAATACTGTTGGGAATCTCGCAGAGTATCACTCCGGCCGCCATACGGGTTATTAGGTTCAACAGGTGCGTAGGCACCGTGGTACTCCGGGTTGAAGGCATAATCGCTCGTAACCATGGGCTCCGTTGCAACTGGCGGAGCCGAGGTTTGGACAGGGCCAAGGAAGAGCGAATCACGCTGACTACTAAAGTTCGACGGCGTCTCTGCTGCTGCGACAGGACCGCCAGGACGGAGCAACCCCGGGGTAACATGCTCGGCGGACGCGTAGGATCCCGGCCGCTGGCTGTACGAGGAAGGGGGCCGCTGCGTCGGAGAGCCGGGGCCGTTGGGGTCTGTGACATTGTCTCCTATAGCGTTGAAAGCCGTCATTCGGTGCCCATCACTTGATGGGTGTGACGAACTGGCAGGAGAGTGGATTCGGAGACCGCTTCGGGGTTCGGGAGGGTCGGCCGCGGCGGGGTTGCCTAAATACTGCGAGAATAGCTGTGTACGTCGCTTCTGGTACCTGTTTAGCGAGAATTGGGTCAGCTCGTGGCGCCAGACCGAGAATGATTTTGGGGGAGCGGGGGGCAAGTATTACCCTTTCTCTGTTATGTCACCCTCCTACAATTGTGATGGCAGTCAGCTTGGTGTTGCTTGCGCCGAATGACGGATCCAGCAGGGACTTGGGGGAGCCAGCGCGCAAGACCTCGTTGAGGGACGCCGCCAGTTGCCGTGGCACCCGAAATCCGGGCTCGTAGCATTTCACGATGCAGGTGGATACGCAGAACACCTCCGCTGCGCTGGGGCTCACTTACCTCCAAATCCCTCTCGAGCTCTCTCAGCCGCTCGTCGAGCTCGTTCCTGACGTCGGCCATGGCGATAGCATGTGCGCTCCGTCACCCGGGGCTCAGCCGCCAATAGCAACTGTTGTGCGCTCTTAGAGCCGGGGAGGGCTAACCCGACTGAGCGAGCAAAATCGAGCGGGTCGTCGGTCGTCGCAGAACTGCGCTGCGTCTCGATGGTATCACGAAATCGGCGAGGGGGGCTCGGTAAAGAAATATGCAACGCTGATGCTCGTAATACGGAGGAATGGTCGAGAGGGTGGAGAGCAGCCCACATTCGTCTGGAGCTAAGAGAGCTGGCGACCGAGTCAAGGGTCCCGTGACGTCGTGGAGGCGTCAGGGGTAGTTTGACAGGGGAAAGGTCTGTGTGTGCGGAGGAGGGAAGGTGTGAAGTGGGACGGGTCGCTGGCTTGATCGCGGGGTTCAGGGCCGACGATGGGGCGGAATGCAGGGCAGGGGGTTGCCGGGAGATGGCTCACCAGGGGCCGTCGTGTCCGGCACCCCTGCTATGGTGGTACTTTTCAGTGGGGTCTTCAGAATCTTCAACTCCCCAAACAACGCCACCACGCCTCGACCCGCGCCGCCTCATGATTTGCGGAGGCACCTCGCCCTGGGATTCATCCCACTTTTCCCGCTCTGGTAAAAGCGGTCAAGTTTCCCCGAGCACTGGCGGAAGTTTCCGCCCCAGAGTGGAAAGCAAGCCACCACCGTCGCCCAAAAGAAACCCCTCAACGATCGGCGCTTCACAACAACATACAGCACATGCGCGCACTAAACAGAGTGACTGCCGATTACCAAGTCCTGCCGGCAAGTCGGCCTCAAGTTCCACATGCCCTTCTTCCATATGAAAAAAACATCGCAATTTCCCTATTGGAGATCACGCCGATCAATAACGTATCTGTAACCCGGCACGCAAACGAGGTCACGACAAAGTCTGACAGCAGAACTCCGGCTCCAGATGGGTGGGGCGGCCGGGCCCATGGCGTTCCTTGCTTTGAGCCTATGAACAGGGCAAGATATATTGCGAAAGGCCGTAGCCGACAAACCCGGGTTCCCCTTTCGGATGTCGTTTTCCAGAAGGCCCAATCGAGTAAGAGTTGACAGAACCGTCAACTTCCAAGATAACGAGGATGCCTCCGCAACTCCAACATCACAACACCAAGATGTAAAGCTGTTCCCTGCAGGCACAATTTGTGGTAGGTGTAACCGAGATCCTACACGGACAGAAACGATAACGATGAGGGATACGGAATCATCAACCTTCGGGTAGTCCACAAATTGAAAGTGAGGACATGTTGTCAGAGGCTAAAGGCCGAAACGGATAATCGAAACATCTCGGAAGAAAGGGATAACGATGACATTCCACAGCCACATTCTTAACTCGGTACTAGAACATCTTCCGGCTACTTTCCGCTGTCGCCAAAACAAAGCCGTCCTTAGAGCCTCATACTCTAACCAAAGCACTATCCGCTCTCGTCTTTTTTCTACCCGTCCACCCCTGGGATGCGCTCATACCTCACTTTCAACATCAACATCGCGCTTCGACTGCGCCGCCGAAGATATGCTCCAGTCACCGCGGTCACTCCTGGGCCAGCTGGCCAAGGATATACTCTCCCGCAAACAACCCCCGAGAGTCTTCGTCGTGACCCTTGCCTTACCCCTCTTCCTGTCTTAAGACTTGTCCTCTTTTCTATCGTCTGTTGAGAGCTTACTTTTCATAACCTCAGCCACCACAGCTTTCCAAAGACCCAGAGAGGCACCACTCGGTGTTCCATTGTCAACAAACAACTACGTGAACCTCTCTTTGTATCGCGAACATGGCCTTCATTCACCTTCATAGACAATGAATCAATGGCCTGTCTAGTCTGCCAAAGGACTTGCCCGAGGAACAGCGTCAACCATGAACCCCCTATAAAGACAGAGGCTCAATGTCCTACGTAAACAGCCGCTGACGCCACGGAAACCCGATTGTGTTCTTTAAATCCAACCCGAAGTATTACACCCAAATTTCTCTTTCCACCCACACTTAGCCCTTTGCCTCACGGAGTATACATATATATACCAAAGCCGAACGCAAATCCACCCGGGACTGGGCCCATCAGCCTACGCAACGCAACTCACATTCATCTGAAGGAAACCGCCCCAGCTTCTTGAATCCGAACCAACCAGTGAGGCCTTCTTCAACGTGGCCAGCGGTGAGAATACGACCTACTTCGACCCCATGGACAGCCCTCTGGACTTTGACTTCGAACTGCCACTCGCGTCCAATGTAGATCTCCACGGGGATACGACGACAGAAGGTGGGCGGGCTGATGTTCAAATCACGGCCCAAAACAACCCCGAGAGGTTTGGCAACTCGCCTGTCCCTGAACGCCTATCCAGTGACGACGACCTCTTTGGAGAGACGATCGAAGGCGCGCAGGCCGATGTGCAGAGCCCGGGCCAAAGCATCTCTGAGTGGGCAGACACTTCACCAGGCACCTACAATTCATCGCAGGCGGAGCAGGCGCAGGAAACCGTAGTTAGCACAAACGATACTTCAGTTTCTCAAGTTCAACCCCTTCCTGTGCTGGACGCAGGAAAGCAGGTTGCCAACCAGCCACAGACCGCCCAGGCCATCGTGAGCGTGCCTATAGATCCTGTGAGCCTTCAGCTAGCCCTCCAGCAAGGATCTTTCTCAGAAAACCCTTACCTCCAGAACCGCGCTTCAGGGCTTACATCGACGGAACTACAAGAGGCTGCTCCCGCGCTCCCGTTGTTGACCGCAATCACCACTTCACAGCCGCAGACCGTGCCAGATTTATCCCAGGGGTGTTGGAGCTCTCTTCTCGATGGCAACGTCAGCACAGCGGACCCGATAGAGCTAGGTTACACCCGAACGCTAGGGGCGGTGGCCGCGGATCTTTCCATTGACGCGGAGTTTGAGCTTCAAAACTTTGTCGGGGATCCGGACCCATACCCCTGGGACCCACTACAAGGAAACTATAGAGGTCACGACCGGCCCTGTAAAACCGCGATGGGCTCTGACTTGATCGACCCAGTCAAATTCGAAAGCTGCGGGGTTCAACAATCGGCGAGGCACACGGCCCCTACCCCTGTGGTTCCAACACTGGCATCACATCCGAACCACGCCCCTCCCGACGGAGACGTGTGGTGCACCACCCAGGTTAACTGCGACAATCCAACCAACCCAGGCATGACTGCAGTTCCCTGGACTCGCCAGACGGCGGTGTCAACGGCCGCTGGACCCGTGTATCCGGACCGGGCTCCCAGTTCAGCCTTCTCCCCGTTTGATGCAGCCGTGTCAAGGGCTTCCAGGCTAAACCCGAGCCTCATAGACCCGGAAATCGTAAAGGAGTTCAAAGACGAACCCGGACCCATGGCTTTGGGAGGTACAACGGCGCTCCAGCCAGCGCCTGCACTAACACCTGTTGTTTCAGGGATGATGCCACACCTGACTGCCCCTATGACGCCCCCGGTTGTCCCGACCAAGCCAATCCCTGAGCCCACGCCGGCACGAGTCCAGACAGAGGGGGACTCGAGGCCTATACCGGACGTGCAATCGCCTACGCAGGGGACTGTCCCACCATCCCCAGCCAGCCATCCTGGCGCCGCGGCACGGGACGATCTCGAGCCCAAAAAACGGATGATGTTAGTGCATCAGCGAGGCACGATGGAGGTACGACCGAGTGATGTCTACCAGTCCCTCAAGGCCACTCCAAAGACCTGGGGCCCGCCCATGTTCAAAGATCTCTTCGCCTACACGGAGCATGGTGAGTGGCTCCCGTCTCTCCGCTTTGCTCATAAGGACCTTATGTTCTACATCGTCAACGCCAGGGCGCACGCCAAGCGGCCCCTCAAGATCTGGATCCAGCACTGCCCGTCGCAGCGCAACTATCGGTACCCGACCCCCCACTCGTCGAAATGCCGCTGGGACGAGTGTCCCGCTAACAACAACACCATACTAAAGGGCTTCTATCGGGTAGCCTTCGATGAGTGGTCCGACGTGTCCGGCAAGGTGACGGATCCCTTCCACAACGCAGGCTACATGCACTTGCACTGCTTCGAAAAGATATTTGACCTCTTTGAGTTGATCAAGTACGGATTTGCGGAGCTCGAAACCCGCAACTTCCCCTACGAGGACCAGAACCCTATGTCCGTGGTGGAAGGTCACCCCCAGCTCACTGGAACGTTCAGGAACTGGTGCTACGATCACGCGGCAGCCTACCAGAAATTCCAGCGGGAGAAAGCCCGGGGTGGCCCCCAGTTCAGGAAAATCCCCAACAAACGGAGGCTGTGGTTCGTGCTCACCGATCGATACGTCGAGTTGGAAAGCGCGGGGCGGATGAGGATGAGGGCTATGCGCAACGGGAACTCTCTCGACAAGCACCGGGGGGACCTGGACAGCTTTGTCCAAGTTGTCAAGAAGCGCAGGGCCCTAGCGAAGCAGGCCAGGATGAGGGCGTTGGAGGAATTTGAGAGTGATGAGTCGGAATCCGAGTTGCATGATGCTAGGGCCAAGCGGGCCTGTCTCGGTAAGGCCTGGGCCGAAAAGAGGGTGGTGGTGGAGCTGGACAGTGATGGTTCGGAGCTTGAAGAGGAAACTAGGATCAAGCAAGCCCACCGCAATAGTCCCGCGGTTATGGGAAGGGCGGCAGAGGCGGTTGACGATGAGGAGTTGCTGGCCGACGAGGACTTTCCCAGAGTCAAGCGCTCCCCTAGCAATGACCACCAGGTGTGGTCGCCTAGCCTCGCGCGGAGCCACATCACCGTGGAGGACAGTGACAAAAGAGAGGTTGAGCCTGCGAACGAAGGCTCGTCGCACAGTAGCGATGAGGGAGAGTCCGAGTATGTGGACGGATACCCCGTTCACGAAACGCAGGGACCAGCGGAGAATCCCCCCCTAGCCGAGCGGCGATCCCCGAGGGCGGAGACGCCGCAGAGACAGATGTTTGCGGGCGGGGAACATGAGGATGCGCCGCAGTCGAAAAGCGCATCGGATGCAGACCTCCGTCCGGAGCAGAGACCAACTTGTGCCTAGGAGTCACAAGTCGGTAGCATGCACCAAGTGAGACGGCGGTCCCTCTCTTGCGAATGCGTGCTGTGGTTTATTTCTTACTTCTCGTATATAAATGTGGGCATTGCGAGAGTTTTTTTCTCGTTCTTCTTTTCTTTTTTGCATCGGCATTATTAGGGATTTTCAAGCATTGAGATGGAGTTGGCGCATATTGCTTGTTACATCAGGGTTAGGTTCATTCGGGTACTGCGATGGTGGCAGTACACTGTCGTTGCTTGTCTCGACGTAGGAGTTAAATAGAACGTGTAGCCGTTGGGAGGACCTGTTAATGCACGGGCGGCGTATTTTCGTTTTCTTATCCTTCGGGCGAGCCTGCCTGCAAGGACGAGCCCGGCAACCATGGGAATAGCGTGCCAGTGACAAAAGCAGGCCTCTGTGCTTCCCGGCCAATTGGTCGGGCAATAATAGGCGACCAGACGGTGGATCGTCGTATGTGTGAAACATTGATTGGCAGCAGCCACTCTTCCAACTGACGACCGTTCCTCGTTGGGGATAACGTTCTGCGAGACGCCGGGCACGCCGAGTTGTAACGCGAGCCTCCGGGTGTCTGGCAGGCCCACGGAAAGGGCTCCTGGGGATAGGGGATAGGGGACATCGGGTCACCCGGCCCCAAGCACAAGAAACTCTTGTCATCTTGGTACGTGTGACGGTAAGCGAATGCGGATCTCGAGAAAGATATAAGGTTAGGGTCAAGCCTCACAGGCACGCTTTTTCCCTTCAGGGGATTATGGAGAGCCGCGTGGACAGTTTCGACAATACGTGCAAGCTTTGAAAACCATGCCGGTCCGGCTCACCCACTCTGGGTATCTTTAGATCGAATTATGACGCCTCGTTTTGCTCGCATATTGGGGATTTTCCCTTCCCAGTTGATCGCTCTCGAAATGGGTGTCCCGGTGATGCATGTGTTGCGCAAGGGTACAAAGTTCGCCGAGCCGGCATGCAGGTTCTTGGACCTGCAGCGACCGCTGCAGCGGCGATTCCGAAGGCGGCGTCACAGCGCGTCATGCGCATGCAGTGACCGAGCAACTTTCCACCAAATCGGTTGGAGTGGCTGCCTTGGCTCGTTCCGGAGTAGCGTATGGTGGTGGTGTCGCGTGAATGGTGAAGCTCCGTTGAGATCGGAAGAGTCTGTGGATGAGGCAAATATAGCAAGCCAACTGGAGAACACGCCGGTCGAAGATGAACTACTGGAGTTCAGATAGAAATAGTCTCCGTCCCCCGCCGTTGCGCTTGACTTCATGTCAGTCGTCGCTTGGACCGGTGACTTCTCGAAATCTCCACATTCGATGCCCCATAGCTGCTCGGGACCGCTAATCCCCGGCAGGCAGATGCGACAGTAAGCCCCGCCTCCCAAGAATCAGCCGGACCATACCAAGCGACTCGAGATGCCAGGCTCTCGGACCTGGAGCTGAGAATTGCGGGTCCGTCCCAGGCATCAGGGCGACACTCCGAACATGAACGCGTCGGGTGCGACATTGTGGCTCAGCGCAGATTGCCGAAGCTGAGATCGATGGTCCGGAGTTCTCGACGCGCTCGATTCCAAATTCCACACTTTCCATTGTTCTGTCTTCGTCTCGTTTCGCGTTAAGGTTTGGGCAGCCCCACGTGGTTTTCTTCGTCCATTCCCTCTTCCTGTCGTCCCGAAACGGGCGCAGGTGTTGGACGCTGTGAGTCGCCTCAATCGACTGCAACCTGCTTTCTCCATAAAACAAGCCAGCGTCCGGGCCTGTTGGGGAAGGAGCGCCGGTTCCAAGGGAGCTGGAGCTAGGAGGCGATCCACACAGTCTTCCCTTCCTATTTACAAGCACACCTCTACTCTATGCCTTTGCGCTCTCTCTCGACTTTGCAAACTTTCGACACAACCCTTGTGGCCTCTTGCCACATAAGAAAATCCCCGTAACGCACGACCGCGCTTTCCGCACGTCGCCAGGACCGCGCCTCGCGCTGTTTCTCGCCTCCCCTTGGGTACCTGGCGTATGTATGGTATTACGTCTGTATCCATGGGTCCCTCGGTTCGCCGCATCTCGTCACACCACAGTACCATCTTCTTTTCGCATCCGTCTAATTACACCGCATCCGCATTCCGGCACCTGAGTTGCGTCGCCTCCACATACAGCGCCCATTCTCAATGGTTCATCAAGATTGGTAGAGCACTCGACTTCCCAGCCGCAACAGCTTGGCGCTGTCAGTGACAATTCTCTTGCCACTCCTCCGCCCGTCTTGGAAACAAGCATCTGATGCCCCCGCAACGAAAGGCCGGGAAGCGTGGGGCGTCCGCACTGAAGATGAAAGGAGCGCCAAAGTCCGAACAATCCGCCGCCACCGCTGAACACGGAATTGGTGGGCCGGATTCTCCCATGGCAAAGGCTCACGTCGGCAACCCCCCGGAAGGGGACACGAAACCTGGTCTACAAGTCATTGTGCTGGTACGTATTGACTCGCCTTTTGCTTTGTGCACCAATTGTGCAGCTCTATTGTCTTTGTTTCCCTTGCCTGAATCCCTTTACCTTCCGTAGGCCTTTGCTCGTTTGATTTGGCCCGCGAGATTCGGTAGCTTGATGTTTTGTGGCGCTTTGTATCCGGTGCTGCAACTGAGAACATAGTCACAGAACGTGACGCACCGAAGAAGCGGGTTCCACCATGAATTATCGTCGGTTCCCTTAGCAAGAGAGTACTGGACACGAAGTGTCCCAAGGACGATATGTCACAACCATGATTGTGATAGGTCAGTCTTGGCTAGTTTCCTAGCTCAAGCAAGCGCTTGGCTATTAACCACTGCGCGATATCAGTTGCGCTTGGGTTGGCCATTTCTTGCCTCGCCTCTCAAACTCCACCTGACTCCAAGCCTTCATATCGGGTTGGCAGCTCGGCATCAAGCGCTCCATCAACGCGAAGAAACCACGAATGATATGTTAATCGATACTGACTGAGATTCCAGGGATCTGGCGGAGGGCCTATTGAACATAATACCACAGCTTTTCTTGTTCGATCGGTGGCATCCGGCTGGAAGCGCGGCTCCATTATTGCCGTTGACGCTGGGGTCCACCTCGGTGCCATGGCGAGGATCCTGGAATCCTCTCAGCCTGAAAGTCTCGGCTCTGAAGTGCCACTGCCACATGTCCTTCAAACCGGACCTTTCGCCGGCCTGGAAGTCCGGAGCCCCTCCCCAACGACGAACGCGGCTCATATTACACAAGACCTCATCGATACCTACCTCATCACTCACCCGCATCTCGACCACATCAGCGCTTTCGTGGTAAACACAGCGGGAATTAGCAGGCCGAAGAGACTGGCAGGTCTACCAAGCACCATTTCTGCGTTTAAGACACACATCTTCAACAACGTCATTTGGCCCAATCTCTCTGATGAGAATAACGGCGCTGGCTTGGTGACTTACATGCGTCTCGTCGAAGGCGGGAGTCCCGCAATCGGTGAGGGCGAGGGGAAGGGGTATATGGAGGTCAGCGACGGTCTCTCGGTAAAGATCTGGAGCGTGAGCCACGGGCACTGCATGGAGAAGCACAGCCATCGTGGGTCACAGAGCAGCCAGGGGGGCCGCCATGGCAGCCATGATAACGTCTCTGCCTCACCGATGAGGCGGTCGCAGTCTCATCCTCACGGCCCCCAATCCAGATCTACCTCTTTTGCAGCTTCCCATTTCCCCGCGACGTTGAACATTCAAAGTCAGAGCATGTCGCCAGGGGGTACTAGGGAAAGTATCTGCGTATACGACAGTAGCGCCTACTTCATTCGTGATGCCGAGTCGGGAAAGGAGGTACTCATATTCGGCGACGTGGAACCTGACTCCATCTCGCTATCCCCGCGGAACCTCCCGATCTGGCAGGAGGCCGCTCCCAAAGTCGCATCAGGGACCCTTCGGGGCATATTCATCGAGTGTAGCTACGACAACAGTCAATCCATCGACCGTCTGTTCGGCCATCTGAAGCCATGCTATGTCATTGAGGAATTGAAGGCACTTGCGGGAGAGGTAGAGAATGTCAGGAAGGCGGCCGTTCGCGAAAGTAAGAAGCGGAAAAGAGCCGAGAGCCACGGTGCCAGTAGCAGCGGCAAGGAGACGTCTCTTACTGTTCAGAATCGAAAGAAAGTTTGCGACGAACCGATTAGCCCAAAGAGCGCGAGACCCGTTGCCGGGTTGGAGCCGTCGATGGAAATAGCTGAACGGAGCCCTCCAGAAGATGAGGATCCAGGCAGGTTTGGTGAGGAGAAGGGTCCCTCCTCGCCTATCGTCAAGGAGAACGTGTTGAAGGGTTTAAAGGTTGTCATAATGCACGTCAAGGACCGTCTCGTTGACGGATACGAAGTGGGTGAAAAAATCCTCCAGGAGCTACAAGACGAGGAAGATGTTGAGCGCCTCGGGTGCGAGTTCATCATTTCGCGCCCGGGCGAGAGCGTCTACTTGTGAATTAAAATTCCTTTTCGTGCATCGAGCTATGGGAAGGGAGAATCGAAAAAGGGGGCAGTTCGAGCCTTGGGGGTTCCTTTGGTGGTTATCGGTCATTCTGGGAGCAAAGGGGCCGCTGATGAGGTAACGCGTATGATACAGCGGGGCGTTTCCGGACGGGGTAACAAGTCTACAGGCATATCCGTGTCGGGGGGACGGGTCGGGTGTCTTAACACATCTTGTATACTTAACCATACGTGAGTGGTATGTTTCCAGGGACCTGGCGGGGTCGGTCCAATAGTTATTACCTCTTGGGTTGCACCCTTTGTTATGTTCTACTGTCTTAGAATGATATCTCCCGTGCACTTTCTAGCTCTAATTGTAGTGTTCTACCACGAAATCTGTTATGTGTTTGGCTAATCATCAGTGGACTTGCCCTTCAGTCTATTATAGCCTTCCATGCCGCCAATATCTTTCTCGAAGCCATATCTTGGGATCTCTATCGCCTCCGTCGTCCGTCCGTACATGATACCCCCAAGTCGGCTCATCGGACGGAGCACCTGCGCTGCGTTAGTTCACCCTCAAGATTACTTTCAGGAACCTCTCTACTCACTGCAGGATCGACCATGCTCTTCTCCTCGTTCACGGCATCGTCCCTCACCCAGAACCTCGTCCCTTCGATAATTGCTAACACAGTCGTCTTCTTCCCGGGTGTCCCCTTGCTCTCATACTCCTTCAAGCTCTCAAGCTTCCCCTCCACAGCAAACACTGCCTCCTTCACCCGCGCGCACTTGACATCCACGCAGTCGGTCTCCGGGGTCAGCCCCGAGACGTCCCACTCACTGACACCGTGAGGAGCGTCGACGGAGCACGAGTTGGCCGCCTCAACGAAGCCCTCGGAAATGATGTTAATGACGCACTCACCCGTGTCGACGAGGTTCCGGAGAGAATCCTTGGCGGACTCAATCGGTGAGGAGAAGGCAACGGTAAAGAGTGGGGGGTCGTGGCCGGCGAGTGAGAAGTAGCTGAAGGGGGCCAGATTCGTGGAGCCGGAGGGGGAGCGGGTGGAGAGGAAGGCGATAGGGCGCGGGGTGATGGCGCTGATGAGGAGCTTGTAGTTTAAACCTGCGGGGCGGCCGGTTGCGTAGGGGTCAATTGACACATGGGAGCCCTCAGTATGTGTGGAGTTGGCGCCGGAGCCCGGTGCCCAGGAGGGGTTGACGGTCTGGGTGAGGTGGAAGGACGAGGTGTTGTCCCACGGCTCGCGGGCGGCCTCGGCCGTCTTGAAGTCTGGGTGCTTTGATTGGGACATGGCGCGTGGCGAGCGGGTGGAAGATGAGAAGCGGGAGAGCGCGGAGAGGAGGGGAAAGATGCGCCTGAGAGTGCATCTGGGTAGGGGATGCATTATGGAGCTTTATAATTATCACAGTCTGCGGAGTTAGGCTAGTGTGTTCCGTGCGGTGGATAGGTCAGGGGGCTAATTGGTATTAGTAAATCGGGAGGCCGAGTCCCGGCAACGGATGCGCGCCCCGGATGAGGGACGAGGACGTCCTTTTGATGGTCGGCACAGCAATACCCCACTTAATCGGAGGGGGAAACCCGTGAGTGCCGGCATTCTGGTTGATTTTACTACCGAAATGCGACGAATTCCGTGCTAAAGAGTGACTGTAGCCTTTTTTAAGTAACCGCGAGTCTTCACAGAAGGTTCTGTGGCTTTGGCGTTCACATAGGAGGGGTCGAGCACGGCAGATCGCTCCGTAGCGGGGGTGGGGGCTTGTAGCCGATGAGGTCATCGCCTGAACGCTATCCGCTGCAGCGGTCCCTCGGGAAGGCCCAGTCTTATCAGCACGTGCAATATGTGTTAGCGATAAGGGAGGTACGTACCGCAGCGTTGGGGCTCCAACACAGAAAAGTTTAGACTCACTCGCCGAAGGGGTCCAGCGCAAAACTGTTGGCAGATCAGAAGGGATATATAACGGGGTCAATGTTGCGGCAGAACGGGGCCCGGACCGCTCGCCGCGTTTTCAGTCGCCCCCAAAATCCAACTCCTCCAGCACGACAAGCCCGCACACGTCAAGCCCGGCGCTATCCCCCTGCCCGCATCGACCGACCTTCTGTTTTCACCCCATCCAAGCTCATCCGCACTCAAGAAGCTTTCCGGGGCAGGTCGCCGTCCGCTCTAGAACTATCTCAGCCCGGAGTTGCGTCCCCATACTTCCCCCGCAATACCATCTTCGTGTTCCACCCGCCTAGCAATACGCACGGGAAACCGGAAGAATCAGCCGCCGCGAAGTACCCCGCCAAAGCCGCACCGATGACGAGCCACGTTGACATCCTCACGACGCCGACGGCGGACACGCCAGGCGCGTGCCTTTACGTCCACTTCGACAGGAAGCGCTATGTCTTCGGGAGGCTGGGCGAGGGCGCGCAGAGGGCGCTCAACCACCGCAAGATATCCAGCCAGTCGCTGGAACAGATCTTCGTGACCGGGGAGGTGTCCTGGGCCACCGTTGGCGGAATGATGGGGTTTCTCCTGACCCTGGCAGACGTTGTCAAGTTTTCGAGGGAGGCGCTCGAGGAGGTGAACAAGGAGCGCCGCGCCAAGGGACAGAAGCTTGTTTCAAAGGAGATCATGGAAAGGCTGGACATCCACGGTGCGGAGAACTTAACGTACTGCCTGGCTACAACACGGCACTTCCTCTTCCGAACTAAGATGCCGTTCAAGACGTTCGAGCTAAGCGGGGATCGGAGGCTCGCGGACCCCAAGGTCACGGAACCGGATTGGGAAGACGAGAACCTGCGAGTCTGGAAGATCCCCCTCTCCAAGCAGGGTTCGTCTAGGAAGCGCAGGCGCGAGGATGAGGGATGGGACGAAGGGGAGGAGATGGATGTGGACTCGCCCACGCATAAGAGACGGAAATCTGAGGAACAACGTGTACTGTCCGACCTTGTCGAGAGCATGTTCAACTCGGACTGGAGCATGGATGCGCTTGTGCCCACGAAGCTGTTGGACGTCCAACTCCCTGCGGCTATCTTCATCCGAGACGAGGACAACTCAATACGCAGATATCGGGGCCCGCTTCCAGAACCTGGGAAGGACGTACCCAATATCGACGTCTGGGTAAGGGAGCCTTGGCCCGCTACCAAGGTGCACACCCTTCCCCAAACCCAATATTCGTCTCAGTCTATGTGTTACATTGCCAAGAACCACCCAAGAAGGGGTAAATTCAAGGCAAATGTGGCGAAGGAGCTAGGCGTCAAGCCCTTCGATAACAAAAAGTTGGTGGATGGACAGAGCGTCCCGGGTAAGGACGGTATGACGGTGACCCCTGACATGGTCCTCGAACCGCGGATAAAAGGGACCGGCTTCATAGTGGCCGATATCCCCGACGCCTCCTATGTTACATCCTTCTTGTCGCGACCGGAGTGGGCGTCTGAGGAGCTACTCGATGGCGTTGCAATGGTCTACTGGATTCTGGGCCAGGGTGTAGTATCTCATCCCGACATCCTAGCCTTCATGAAGGAACGACCCCAGTTCAAGCACATCGTTCTCTCCCCGGACACGTGCCCCAACATGCTCGCCTTCGATTCCCAAGCTTGTCTAACGGCCAAGCTTCGGCGGATCGACCCGGAAAGGTTCCCTGCGTTCTCATTCAGCAACTTGGTACCCGACCTGAAAATACCGGACGCGCCCTTCATCGGCGGCCGCACTGGCAAGAAGGTCAGGACGATGCCGCAGCTGCAGATCCAGGACCAGGATATCATTCCATTCTGCAACCCCGACCAGGAAGCCCTCGAGATGAATGGCGAGGTCCTCAAGCTTGCCGCCGCTGCGTCAGCAAAAGCTTCCGATCCTAAATTCCTCGAGTGGGTAGAGGAGAGTGAGAAAGACATCCCGAATAGGGATACTGAGATCACTCCCCTTGGCACAGGCTCCGCCATGCCATCGAAGTACCGGAACGTCTCGTCAACTCTCATTCGCGTACCCGGATACGGCGCCTACCTCCTGGACTGCGGCGAAAACACCCTCGGACAGCTGCGCCGCGCCTATGGCTACGAAGAGACGGACAAGATTCTGTCCGAGCTACGCCTCATATTCATCAGTCACATGCACGCGGATCACCATCTTGGCACGGCAAGCGTTATCGACGCGTGGCAGAAGGCCACCGTAGGCACATCCGCCACCCTAGCAATCTCTTCCCCGTACGCCATGCGGCACTTCATAGAGGAGTTGAGCCAAATGCAGCCGATAGAGCTCTCCCGCCTCCGCTTCTACGGTGACACGCACTCGGACTCGAACTACGAACACACTTTTGAGAAGGATGACCCGACGGGTCTCTCCGAAATTACTCGCCTAAGGGTTGACCACTGCAGGTCTGCGCATGCGGGCGTGCTGACTTGGCCGTCCGGCCTAAAGGTCGCGTACTCAGGCGACTGCCGGCCCAGCGACTTCTTTGCCAAGAAGGCACGGGGCGCGACGCTGCTCGTCCACGAGGCAACGTTCGAGGACGACAAGGGCGCGGAAGCGACGGCGAAAAAGCACAGCACGATGGCTGAGGCTCTCGGCGTGGCGGAGAAAATGGGGGCGAGGAGGGTACTGCTCACGCATTTCTCGCAGCGGTACGCGAAGATCGCGAACAGCGACGGAGCCGGGGGTCAGGATAGGGTTGTTCTGAACGCGTTTGACCAGATGAGGGTGAAGCTGGGGGATTTCAGGAAGGCCGAGCTGTTCTTGCCGGCGGTTAGGAAGTTGTTGGAGGAGGGTGCTGTAGAAGAGGAGGATTAAGCGCTGGATAGAGAGTTTTGCTTCTTCTTTGTGTTAGATCATACTTGGCTCATTTATACAAGTAATAGAATCCCATTGACACGAAGGCCATACGAATTACGTGCAGGGGAGATGATATTCAGAGGCATGTGTGTTTATGGTGCACGTTTGAGGTTTGACACAAGCCTGACCGACGGGGAAGAAAAAACACGTTACGCTCATTCACCATCACACCATCCTGGCTCCAGAATAGCATGGTCCTTCTGACAAAGATAATCAAGAATACCTTCTGTTTACGGGAGAATAAAAAGGAAGCCCGGTGAAACGCATCCGAGTCGTGACTTACACCAAGTCGTCACTGTTAGTGGAGCTGAGTCATGATGAGCGGTGCCCTCGACCTGGCGACTGCCCCGCACCACTTTATCGCCTTTATCGAGATACAAAATGGAGGGGCAAACACCGTCACAAAACTTTTTGAACTACGACGCCAGCCCCACCAAGCTGCCTGGAGACGACATTTCTGCCCGAACCTCCCTAGAGTGCTGATACTTCCATAGTCTCTGAAACAGCCAATACGCAGTAATCACCAAAGATTTAAAAAAAAATCACTTACGAAGCTTCACAACCACTGGACCAGCCCAAGATGACAGATCCAGACAACACCCCGCCATCATCAGCGCAGAATGGAACCCAAACGGGATCTGAGACCCTTGTCCCGGCGATGGAGGGCTTCGCCATCTCCCAGCGCGACCGGATAGACCGATCCATGGATACCTCTGAACTCACACTCAAGGACAAGGCCATTCGCGCCACGCGGCAGGGCGTGCTGGACGACCGCACCGATGCTGTCCTCCGCGAGCTCATCAGATTAGAGTACATCACAGAGGTCCACGGTGTGGTAAGCACAGGAAAGGAAGCCAACGTCTACGGCGCCGTACTGCTCGGGCGCGACGACGAGCCGCCGACGTACCGCGCCCTCAAGATCTACAAGACACGAATCCTAGCTTTCAAAGACCGGGAGCGATACATCGAGGGAGAGTACCGGTTTCAGAAGGGGGCCACAAAAGGCTACGCTATGGTGCAGCTATGGGCCCAGAAGGAGTTCCGCAACCTCTCACGCCTGCGCCAGGCCGGCATCCCCTGCCCAGAGCCGGTGGTGCTGCGGGGCCACACTATCTTAATGGAGTTCCTCGGCCGGCGCGGCATCTCGTACCCGAAGTTGGTGGATGTGGTTCTTGAGGGCGACGATGCAGATGAACAATGGCGGAAGCTATACGTGCAACTGCTCGGCTACATGAGACGCATGTACCACGTCTGCAGACTCGTACATGCCGATCTGAGCGAGTACAACGTGCTCTACCACGACGGGCTTCTCTATGTCATCGATGTGTCCCAGAGCGTCGAGCACGATCACCCCAAGGCCTACGAGTTTCTCCGCATGGACATCAAGAATGTGGGGAGGTTCTTCGAGAAGCGGGGCGTAGCGACGCTGCGCGAGAGGGCAGTGTTCGATTTCATCTTTGCCAAGGACGGGGCTCTTACTGAGCCGGAGATGGGGGCGGAGATTGAGCGGCTGTTCCGCGAAGATCCAGGAAAAGGGAAGGAGGACGACGACGAGGTCGACACCGAAGTTTTTAGGCACAGGTACATCCCTAGGAACGTCCACGAGATCTCTGAGCTCGGCGACACAATCGATCCCGACGACCCCCTTATCCAACACCTGATCAGCACGGACAAGAAGGAAGGCGCGGAGGGCGAGGCCTCCGACTCGGACGAGGATTCCGAAGGTGGGGCGTCGCTGGAGTCTAGCGATGAGCGGGACAGGGAGCGGACGCCAAGGGGCCACAAGTTCGAGGATAGGGACGAGAAGAAGGCTCGGAAGCAGGCCGTCAAGGAGGAGAAGCGCGAGAAGAGGAAGAATAAGATGCCGAAGCACGTCAAGAAACAAATGATTTCTCGGTCGTCGCGGAAGTAAGGGTCCTGGATTTTTGGGCCCGGTAGGGATGTGTGGAGGGGTGGGTGGGGGTAGCAATTGATATAAAGGGATTTTCCTGTGACACTTTTGAAGGGAAAATCTGGAGCTTTGGTTGGTTTGGTTCAGGAGTTTGGCGCTTTCATGCATGCCCTCGAATGATGCCCCTTTTATCAGTTCATTTGCCATTACACGGCTGCACTTTCCTTGCCTTCTTCTTTTCCTGGGTTACCGGCAGTCATAATTTTAGACAATGGGTATACACGTGTCAAATATCATGTTTATCTCTGCGCCACCCCAGTCTGTCGAGTTTCTCTGTTTCTTGTTACCCCAGAACTCAAACGATGCAGAGCCCCGGCCCCCTTTGACTCCGACGCCGAGACGGCCCATTGGATCGAGTCCTCACATCAAGCCACCGTAGAGATGGGGAGTTCTCTCCTCCCGCCTCCTGATACCGGCTCGGGGAGGACAGTGCAACCGGGTGTGCAAAACGATGGCTGGCTCGTGGAGGCTCAGGAAACCCTTATGCGGTGCTCTGGACCCGCTGGCAAAAGGACCGAGACGTCTGCGAGTCTCGTATTTACGATGCCTGTGTGAGGGTTGGTTCCCGTTTATGAAGCCGCACGACGTGGGGTAGATCGGGTCAAGGAGCCTAGGTGCGTCTGTGTTCCCTGACTGACTTGTGTAGCCCTCTTTACATATTGACGCTAGAGACTGTCTGGCATGGCATGGCATTCAGATGACGGATCGAATGGGTTTCGACACTGACTCGCTGAAGGCATCGCCCCTGGCAGCAACTGGCACCGTTTTGTTATGCTGGGGTTCCACGGCGTGTTACGCCCTGTACCCCCAACGACGTGTCTCGGCCGCCTGCTACGGGGCTGGGGAGTTAGTGTAGCGGTGCTGTCTACCTCACGCCGCATGACCTTCATGAAACTAGCAGTAAAGGCCGAAATAGGAGGCGCTAGTCCTCGTCCTCGAACCAGCACCATGACCTCTAGCTTGCTGCAATGCCGCCACCCGCGGCAGCCGAACCTGGCAGGCGTACCCCGGACTATGTCGCGAGCGGCAGGATGACAGGTGGGAAGCCGCACCGATGTGGGGTGGTTCCCTCCATGGATCCTGAATGCGAAGGGCGGGGGCTCGTGGCACCTCTACCTATCTTGAGGATCGTGGGCTGGGCAACAAGACCTCCTCTTCGGCTCCGACGAATTCAGGGGTTGGTTTCGGCCCCATCTCCCAGGTGACCACAATCTCTGAAAATGCTTTAGAGGAAGCAGCGAGAGTGGACACCAGACTGCAGGGACGTGCCCTGTTGTGAATAGCGTACAGCTCATCCCCTTCATGACGTGTAATCGAGCGATGCCACCCCAACCTCCGCCCTCGGGTCCTCGTCGGTTCGTGTCCACGGGGAAACCACAACTGGGGTGGCTGGCATTACACACCGTCGTCGCTAATGGTATTCAAGGTGTTTGTTGTGAATCCACCGGTCACCCGCCGTGCTTCGGCGTCTAGGGCCGATCGTCGTCCGCCGTTGTGCCCGTGTCCTAATACAAAAGTGTTGTTTTCCCCTCGCGGATTTGACTGCTTGGGTGAATGTTGGTCCCTAAACATTCGTTCAACGCCTCCCCTTATCTGTGATCATTGTGAGGGAACTATTTACTTACACCTGAATCGAGATAGACTCTCTTTGTTTGTTCACCTCGAGTTCACGAGTGCTATTTCATATATCTTCCCCTACCCCAACACTAAGCCCGGTTGAAGCTGTCACCGAGAGGCTTTAGTGCCTAAGTCCGATATGCTTCGCCTCTCCCTTCTCAGCCTTCTGTGGGCCGGAGGCGTCCTGGCCCAGAACGATCATGCTACGGGCAACTTCCACTATATAGGCTGCGTGGAGGTCACCGCCCCGGCTGCTTACGAGGTCCCGCTCGACCCACAGAACTGCACTCCCGAGGCATGCCAGGAGGCCTGCGTGGGATACCAATATGCCGCAGTTTTTACAACGTAAGTGACTGGCCCCCCCGAGGACCCTCCTTTCCGGCAGGACCTTGTTCTTCCTCTCATATCCCTCGCCAGCCTCTAACACACGACGCCTAGGACCTGCAAGTGCTACACCAACGTCGACACTGAAGCCCAGCTCCCAGAGGAAAAGTGCGACAACTGGTGCGACGGCGACCAGAACAAAGGCCGGTGCGGAAGCTGCAAGAACAATGCCTACTCGAACCTCTACGGCTGCGAGCAGCCACCGCAGGGGCCCGCGTCCATCCCGTCTCCCCGCACCACGATAGTCATCCCGCCGTACTCAGACTCCATGCCGGCGCCAGTACCCACGCCGGCGGCACCGAAGCCGCAGCCCGAGACCTCGACGTCATGCCTCACCCTCGTCAGCACGCCGAACGTGCCGCAGCCGAGCCCCGCGGGGCCGGTGCAGACGTACGGGCCGCAGTCGAGCCAGACGGTTGTGGTTGAGGGGACTACGAGCAAGTGGACGTCTACCACTACGAGCACATGGAAGAGCACGAGCACAAGCACGAGCACGAGCACGAGTTCGTGGTCGAAGCCGAGTTATTCGTCTCCGCCGCCGCAGGGTGATGTTCCCCCGGGGTACGGCGAGCCCGCGCCCGTGCCGGCACCGCAGCCAACGGTGCAGGGCACGAGCGTCGTGGTCCAGACGCCAGGCGGGTACGGCGACTCGGGTGCCCCTGTTCCTGCGACACCTAACCCGGGTTATACTTCTACGAAGTCTGGGTCGCATCCGCACTCCTGGACGACTTTGACGGGCACGGCGGGCCCGACAGCGACGGTGGAGGCGGGTGCTGGAGCAGTCTCGGGGAGTTTGTTTGCGGTTGTAGTGGCCTTGGGATTTGCGGTGGCTTAAGGATAATGAGTCTTAAGAGTGGTAATTTACCAGCTAATCGCAGATCACGGAGTTTCCTTTTGTGTTTGGGGGAGGGAAGGGAATGGGAAATAAATGGGGATAATAGGGGGTAACTCTACAACGATCCTTTCTTTTACTTCTTTAGCTAGCTTGGTTCCAGATAGGGCATAGTAATGGCTTAATGACACTTGACGAGATTTCATTGATCAATCTGAGTAGCCTCTAGCTGTGATGACTTACACCAAACAGACTGGTTCCCCAGCCCAGTCTTTAGAAAATATCCATTCCCTCAACACCAACCTTAGGAAAAGACATTGAATATAGAATAACAGCCTCAAACTTCTGGCACCAAGTCAGCTCCTTCCCTCCGGTACAGAACTGCCTCGCCCTTTTCGCCCCCCTCCAACACAAGCGCCATCTTACATACGCCATCACCACCCGCCCTACTCTCGGCCTTACTCCGCACCATCTTCAGGAGGGCGACCACCTTATCCAGGAGAACCTGGTTCTTTGCCTCCCAAGGCCTAAAGTCATTCCTCATATCGAGCATCTGCATGGAGTCTGTCCGGAAGCGCTGTCCGTCCCGGATTGCCAAGAATACCCTTGGTGTCTGCTGGAAGTAGAGCTGCGAGAGGTAGGGATTATCTGCTGTTACATGCCGCCCTCGCGTCTTAATCTCCACAGCGCAGGAGAGCGGAAGCTGCATGCCCACCCTCAAGATCCCATCTTCCGCGTCTTCTTCGGACTCTCCGTCGGGGGCATCGGCCAGGGCGTCGAAGCGCCCACCCGAAAGCCGCTTGTTTGCGCTCGGTGCCTCTCTGTTCGATAATACCTTTGAGTGCGAGTGGCAGTTACACTCGAATGCGTCAATCTCCACCTGAACGACTAATTTCAAGCCTCCCATTTCATACCCCGCCACGATATGGCTGCTCACACTCCTCTTTAGTCCGGGACTGTACCGTTGCACCGCCTCCTCAAACTGCTTCCCGTAGCCAATATGTGTCTTCAGGAGCTCGTCGTTCTCCCATCTCCCCACAAAAAGCGTGCCGTGCCGGAATTCGATGTCTAGTCGTTCGCTCCTCGGCTTGCGGGAGAGAAAGTCAGTGATGCGGCGCAGACACCCGGCTGTCGTTATTACCGAGAGCGAGGACAGGTCTAGATCCGGTTGGAGCTTGCGTAAGGCTCGGAGCAAGGGGTAGAACTTGGGGATTTCTGGGCGGGGCGAACAGGGGCGATCGAAGTCGGACTTGCGAAAGGTTATGTCCGAATCCGGGCGACGCAGCACTGGGGGGAGGCCTGGGTCTGTAAGTTCTCCGCCAGCTGGTGAGCGGAAAGGCAAGAGACATACCAGGTACGGCGAGGCGCCCATCTTTGAGCACGTTAAAGCCCGCCAGAGTTTCGACATCCCGGATACCGTACCACTGAAACGGGGTGTTTACAGCCTTAAAGGTCGGAAGGGTCATCTTGTCGGAGAGGTCGTTAACCATGAGTTTCAAGCGCGCCGATGACGACCCGGGTTCATGATAATAATAACACTCGCCCATTTGGAGGTGCCTGCAGGAGGTGCCGTGGCGGCATGGTTTGCGGGATCTGGAGGAGACGTGAGCGTCGGTTGTTCTGATGTTGCTCCCTCTGGGAAGGTCCCTTGGGAAGGCTTCCTCTGGAAGTTGGGCGTGTGGCATCGTGGTTGAAGTAGATGATCATGTGTGTACTATTTCTCTCATTGTGATATGAGATGATAAGACGGAAAGAATGGGATCATTGCTACTCTTATGTATCAGAGGATGCCACGACAGGCTCAGATACGCCGATCCCCAGACTCGGCCTATCGACCGGTAGCCCTCACGAACTCCTCTCCGACCACTCACGACATCATACACTTCGGATGCCCATCCTTCCCCGACCAACCACACATCCCTTTTCGAGAGCTCAGCGCTCGCCATCGGGTTACACAGCGGTTGATGCGCCCCCGCGTATGGCCGAAGTGGACGAATATGCGCGGGATGCAGACAAAGGGCCCAGCGAGGTCCCCATGTGAGTCTGAGGCCCAGTAGAGTAAGGCTGAAGGGCAAACGAACAGGCGTCCTGCCGGGGTGGAGGGCCGGATGGCAGCCCTATTCGTCCTGGCTTACACGGGCTTTCTGATTGGTGTTCGTGGTGTCTGATAGACACACAGGCCGCTTCCAGGCGTGCACCTTGTTGGTTGTTCGCAGTTGGAGGGAGGGCTTGCGCGGACGTGGCAAAGAATAGTGGCGTGTAAGTGGATGTTGGCGCTGTTGGGCTCTCTGGCCCTCTTTGAGACCATGGCGGAGCAGTGGGCCAACCCGCCAGCCCAACCTGGGCAGCCGCGTCCGCCTAAATGGCACAAGGCGCCCGTTCAGAAAGTGTATTAAGTGGATTGATTCCCAACGTCCGCGGCCTTAACCGGGCTCCACCCCGGCGCACGAACTGGATTGTCAATGCAAGTCATCACATTTGATTTGAGAAAGACATGGATTTCGAGAACCGCAGCTTTTAACAAACAGAATCAAAAAGCGAATCTCTATCAGATATCAGACGATTCCAAATATAGCGCTAGGAAACTAAATCCAGTGAGACGATAATCCAAACTCCGGGACCCAACCTCAAATCAACTAGAATCAAAGCACCACCCCAGCGTCTCGCAAGCTGATGGGGGAACCCACTCTGTGCCCACCATCCTTGTGCGCCCAGGCTATCAGCTCGTTAAATCTCCAAGACAAATTGAGGACCAGTGCTTTCGCCCTCATCATCGAATTCGCTGCTCAAGTCCGCGGGGGTCGCCGAATCCGCCTGTACCGTGCCGTCGTCCGCGTTCCTGGGGAACGCGTGAAGGCCTTGGGAGTTCTCTATGTTCGCCACGTAGATGAACTTTCCGTCTTTGGAAAACGACATCATCCGCGGGTTAATGGCCTTGGAGGAGAACGTGTCTCGGAAGAAAAGCTGGTCACTAAAGCTGCTGAAGTGAGAGATGCTGTCTTCGTTTTGGCCGGTCAATCGGTTCGAGACATAGATGTCATTGCTGATAATGGCTATTTCACCCGCGGCGGCGTCCTCACTCAGGCCCTCCGGAGGGCTAGGGCCGTACGAGGAGATGCCGCTGAGGAACTTGAAGTCGATGGTATCATCAACGTAGTCGAGCTCGTACGCCAGCACCCTGTTGCTTTTCTCGCAGACAACGGTGTAGAACGTCGCGTGATCCGCGCCTTCCAGCTTGGAAAAGACGCCGTGGCGAGGGCCGCACCCATCTTCCACGGAAACGGATTTTACGACAGCGTAACTATCATCGTCCCGTGCATCGATGACGTGAACATGGTCGGTGCCGAGGTCATTCACGGCGAAGAAGGGCTTCGTGGGATGGAGTACCGCCTGATGCGGTATCATTTCGGCGGCAATGTCTTCCGGAATCCCGCTCGTTACGTTGCCGATCAGCTTGATGGAGTCCGCTGCACTGGTGTCCCAGACCTGGATGGCGTTTGACCCGTATGCAGATGCTACCATGCGCGTGCCGTCTTCGTTCAACTCGAGGTGGACCACACCTCCTGCGCCCTCAGGGCTATCGCGCAATACGAACACGTCTTCGCCTGTGGCCGAGGGGTCGTAACTATAGACGTGGATCTTGTTCGAATTCTCGTCGACAGCGTAGACGATGCTAGATTCCTCCCTGTAGAGCAGCCAGCTGAATGCGGTTTCTGGTTGAAACGCGGTGGACCCGACAACGGAAAACGTAGAGCCATCGAAGTCGGCGGCGACGAACTTGCCCGGTCCACCGATGAGAAGCCTCCTTTTGGAGTCGTCGCTACTAGTCTCGTCGCGACGGTTGAGGTTAGGACTCGAGGGCATAGCCGCCACGAGTCCGAGAAGAGAGTAGAAAGTTGCTAGTTTCATGTCGTATAAGTTTTGTGACCGACGTCTTTGCTGTCTGTCGGAGTGCGGCGGAGCTAATGGATTGAGGGAAGGCCACTTATATAGGGTCTCGGGGAGCTACAGCACGAACAAGGAACAGGATAAATATCTCGAAAAAAAGAAGAGAACAATGTCAAGTAAGCAAGCGAGATGAAGAGCAACGTACAAAGTCGAATGGCGGGTGAATACACGGGTGGGATATGAGCAATGGGAGGACAAAGACGACGACGGACGTCGAAGCCCAGCGGGATTTAAAGAGCGCCTCGAAGGCGGGTCACAGCCCTGTAAGGAGCATGCATTCCCCTTTCCCTGCGCCTCGAAGAGGAACTGTTTTTGCTGATCTCGATGACAGGCAAAGGACTGGTCAGCGGAGACCCGTCTGCAGCCTGGTCAGCAGTGGTTGTCTCCTGCCATCTCGTTGGGCCTTGGCCCTGTCAGCTTCAGACCAGGGTCCTCCTGGGGATGGCTCGCTGGCCCCACGTCAGGATCTCTCCGTCTGCGGGGCCTGCGGATCGGTGCCTGGAAGGTTGGGTTGACTTCGGACGAGCTCCACAGGCGTTGGCTTGGGCCCTTCGTCAGACGAAATGTTCGGTTTCATGCCAGGCATCTCACTCGAATGCTTGGCACGTGCCAGTAGGACCGTCGGCGGTTGAAACGATAGGCCTTCCAGAGCGGCTATATTGAATGCCGTGGCTGGGGTGGAGGCTCGTCATCCCGTCCCCCTTTATCGGTTTTTGGCAATGTCTGCAGGTCGGCGGCGGGAAGGAAGTCGTCGCGTGTTTCAAGTTTCACTCCTGCGCTGTTCGTCGCGTAAGGGCCGCTGCGATTGGGCGAGAGGCGCTGAAGGATGACGCTGGGACTGCATTTTCGGACCACTAAAATCTGACCGAAACGCAGGGATGTGCAGCCTCGAGGTCTCACCCGCAGGTATCCAGTTTGTCGTATCCCTTGCGCTCCTCGGTAATTGATTCGTCCTTGATCCTGTCACTGGTGGATGGATTGATTGTTTCTTTGAGGCGTTTGCTCTTACCTCGCCCCTCTCGGTCCGCACAGCCCACGTAGGGACCAACACTGAGTATTACATAATCACATCGCGACAACATCATTCATGTATCGACGTTCGCATTCAAGCTAACTTGGGGCCATCACTGCAAGTTTCCATTGTTCCACATCCACGCGGTGACGGAGACCCTCAAAATGGACAGGTCGCAAGCGCCGTATACGAATCTTTTGGGTATGTTGTCCCGACGACTTGAATATACCAAACCTAGGGGCACGCGCGCTGACAAAGAACCAAGACCAGCACAACAAGCTTATCGCCGACGTGCTCACGCGCTACAGAGCTCTCGTTCACTTTGCCACTGCCCAGGCTGATGCTGAAGGAAAGGACCCGGACCCCGCCGCCATGGGAGTCTCGCGCCTTTCTATGCAGCTCGAGTTCGAGGGTCTTGTGAGCGCTTTACCCTCTTAACTCTCCCGCAGGAAACGACAAGTACCTTTGCACTGACTTCTTCTCAGAACACAGCCCTCAAAGACCTCTTGGCGCTAAGCCGCCGCATCAAGGAGCTCTGGGTTTTCGGGCCCTTGGCCTCCCACGACGCGTCGACGCGCCGACAGGCGGACAGCCTCGAGCGGGACGTGCTGCAGGTCGCGAGGCTGGTGAACAGCCTTGAGCAGGGCAACATGAGCTCGCTTGCAGAGGAGTGTGGCGGGGTGTGGAAGGAGAAACCGAAGGAAGGACCGGGCAGGGGATAGAGTCCCCGTCTGACGTTCGTCTCCCCACGGGACTCTGAGCGTACCTCACGGACTTCTCGACAGTCTTCTCTACAACCTTCTTCACAGGCTTCCCAGCCGACGACTGCACAGTCGTCTGAACAGTCTACTCCGCGGGCCTCTAGGCAATCCACCCCACAGCCATGGGTGGTAGTCGACACCTTTCCGCATGGACTAAACCGTGCGAGCATTCAGTAATATCCGACCATACTGTCTTCGGATAGGTTTCTGGTTTCGAGTGGTTATGTCCAGTCGCTGAACTCATAGTGCTGTGGGGCTTTTGGAATAGCAGGAGTTCGCGACCTCGTTTTCGGTTCCCTCGTTTGAATGCGGTTGCCAAGGTTGGAAGCGATATCTCGCTCACAGCGTTGGCTCAGGAGCATACCCATGCCCGCGTTTCGACCATCTATCGTATGAGCGACAAGGATACACTGTTACTCGTGTACTCCCAGGAGTTAGCCATCCTACGACTAGTTTTAGCCTGAGGACTCGTGGGGAGCGCCATATCCACATGTATGGTCGTTACCATGGTGTCTCCCCTTTAGTTCTAGCCCAAATTAGTGCCACCGGACGAGGCTTTGGTTGCAGGAGTCGAGGTCCGCCTAGAGGTCGTGTGCCAGAACACATAAGAACCACCAATTACTAATACCACCACTTTTGAAGCAATGCTAAGTGTTCTGCTTAGACGTTCCGATTTACTTAATGGTGCTTTTATTCTCTAGCTCCCGGCTGTGGAATGATTCGAGCTCTGCCCCCGTATGCCCCTTCCTGTCGTGTCTTTACAACCTGACGGCTTTGTGGTCGCATCAGAGACGGTTTATGAAGTCCCCGTCGCTGATGCGCTTTCACGTGGTCCATGGAGCTCTGGTGGTAGAGTACTGTGTTAGTATTGATATCGCATTCCGAGGCCTAGTATCTTCTCTGAAGTACATATCCAGTGGATGGGTGGGCCCCCGAGTTCTTTATAAAGCCGCAATTACAAAAGCTGGAGAACACTATAGAAAGGCACGCCTGGTTGGGGGAGTGGCACATGGCCTGTGGAAGTTATTCTCTACACAATAGCGTCGAGTCCTTGTTCCCCCCGACGCCCCTGTCCGGTCCAAGGCCCTCAGCACCCGATAATAAGGGGTGTTTTCTTGAGGCGGAAGCGAGCTGATGAAGAAATCGAACGCTTATACTGCTCCAAGCCACCTCCTGGCTAAAGACTGAGCCGAGGTCCAACAGGACTTTTCTGGGCAGCGACTACAAGGGCCCAGAGAGCGGTATGTCGTACCGATGCATGTGTACACATCTGCATTGCACAAGCATATAGAAGCAAGTTTCGGACGTGGTGGAGTTTCCACGTGAAAGATCAATAACTTTGGAACGCCTGTCGTGGTTCTCGAGGCGTCTCGGAGTTCGTCTGCATGAGCTCCGGCGGGCGCCATGCAACTAGTGCCTTCTCAAGGATCTCCGGGGCATACGTATCCGTGTGTCACACAGGGCGCTGCACGATCTGATTCTTTGAATGCTGTCCAGAGCTTCGCGGATGGTTCATGGTTTCGCTTCTGCGATGGTGGATTTAGAGAGCGAGTCTCGCATCATGGCTATCTTCGCAAACCAACATCTGGGCAGTATGAGCGAGCCCTCCTGTTCAAGTATTGAGAAAACCCCTTGATCCCTGATTAATTACCGTTCCGGTAACAGATTGTCTCATGTGGTACCTGAACACCCGCGGACTGTCTCACAAATATCTTTTGCTCTTGCGAAGCTAAGGCAGGCTAATAGCACCGTCGACAGACGCGAGCAATTCTGAAGTGAAGGGCATGTTGAAATTGTAAATGTGCGAATGAGTTGCCGGCCATCTTCACCTCCTTTGGCGCCATCATTCAGGCCACGCTCATCTTACCGAGAAATCAACAAAATATATATGTGAGGTTGCCTCCCAAAGGAAGAACGTTGCGTGTCCTCGCGAGTTGCAAGGAAACGTGGAGAAGCTTGTGCGGTGTCACGAAGGGAGCAAATTCGCGTTCGTCATGGGTGGTACCCGCGAGATACTTGTGGCCCATCTATCTCTGGCACCAGACTGCGAGACAATATCTCCGTCTTTCAAAAGTTTTGCTGCCATTTCTGGATGATGAGTCTCATGTGGTGAGGAACATCGACAGCTGACGGAGATATGCATCGCGCCTGATCCCCTACGAGCTGTGTCAACAGAGAGATCAATGTGAGCGGGTAGAGCGCCGGAGGCGAAGCAAAAGCCGCAGGCGCAGGAATAGGGCGAGATCCTGCACCTCGACGCATCTTGCGGGCTACAGTGAGATGTAAGACGAAGGAGCGAGGTTTGGGTCCGCAAGCGAAAGCCGCATCTGCAATGACGTTTCCAAGGAACGGTCACTCTAGATCGGAGACAGACAAAGCCTTTTGATATATGTAACGCTCCGACGGCTCTCAGAGCCGGGCGGTGCTCGTGATGGACGGCTTTATTGCCACAGAGCGGACGCGAAAACAAACAAACCGCGGGGCCATCACGGCCAAAATTGGTCGATGTCACGAGTGGGATGGCGCCGACGATGGTGCCCAAGTCCCATTAACCTTGTCATCCACTCCGGAAAGCGGCATGTCAGTGTAACGGGTACAAGGAGCTCCCGCCAAGACGACTTAAGTAAGCTCACCTGGGCTCGAATACGAAGCCTCCACCCAGGGACTGGTGCAGCTCGTGTTTATTACGGGTCTCCCCACAGCCGTAATGGACACTATGCGGAAGTACCGCTACCAGCGATGCTGATCAATGCACACACTGAGGACCACTGCCGCGCCTTGTTTTGCTTCTGGCACCAGGGCAAACACCAATGATTGCTGGCAAAACCTCGACCACCATATGGCAGGAAGTACAGCTACAAGGCCACTCATTTGGCTCCGACGTGGAGGGTCCGGAAAGTTCCTTCTTTTCCTCACAGAGTTTAGGCCAGGGCAGCTTTCGCTCACTAGACGATTTACACCAGTCTCTCCTCATTGGAGTGCGGCCCGAGCGACGATTTTGGCTGGGAGCCCGTATTCGAGCATGCTCGCATTTTTAGATCATGCGGAGAACGCCGGCTCGGCCCCTGCGAATGGATCCCATGTCATGTTGGGAAATCGTGAGACGGGAAAAATAGGCTGCGTGACAATAATAGAAGTACGTACCCCGTACCCTCGTATACCCATGCCACCCGCTCCTTGGTCGCCATTTTGCCTTTCTCAGTGCTTGGCTTGCTTTTCTCTTCCTCCCTCCGGTTGCCCTCACGACCCTTTCTTTTGCCGGCGTCGACGCATCCAAGCCACATTTCTTGTCTTTTCGCTTTTCTCCCTGCATCCTCACACATTCGCTACTACTTTTAATCTGTCACCCGTTTTAAATTCTCTCGCTATTGCTATTTGGTTTTGAGGAGTTGAGAGCGTTTGGACGAAGTCTTGTTTATCGTACCTGGAAGAGCAATTCGACTCCCGACCGGAAAGTGACCTTTGCCAGCGAATCGATCGGCGCTACTGTAGAAGGCCGCGGTGTGAACACGACACATTTCATCCCCTCAGTTGTCCATACAATCGCCTTGCGACTCAGGCCCTCTTTCATCTCGAACAACACGACTGCTGTTCGGTACTACGCCTGCTGATCGAGTCTTCGACTCGCTAGCGACGGAAATTGTATCTTACCTCTTACCCGAGCCATAATCTACACACCCGAGCTATCACGATGAGGCTCGCCAGGACACTAGCGCAGACGGCGTTCTGTCTGTCGACGATGTCGATTCTGGCTGCTGCCTGGCCGACATGGGTGGAGGAGCGGCATCTAGTTATCCGTCAGGACGATGCTGATTGTATGTCTCTTCCCCTCTGAATCCACCATCACCGTTCTCTTTCCCCTTTGATCCGCATAAACTGACCGGCATCGCAGCGGACGAACCCGCGGAGACGTCGGCCTCTAGCAACGACAACAACGACGAGGAAGACGATGAGGACGCCAACCTGAACACTGCCACAACCCTCGACCCCGACGCGACCGAAACCGGCTCATCCAAGGGCGGCAAGGGCAACAGCACTCGCACGGGCAAGGAGACCTTCGATCCCACTGACCCCCCCGGCGGCGCCTCCTTCATCACTCCCGACATCCGCGCGGGCCCGGCGCTTTACAAGGCCGGCGATGAGGTCACCTTCGTATGGAACTACACTAACGTCCTTGCCGAGCCCACCGCCGTCGACGTCCTCCTCAGCTGCACCAGTCCAACTGCGCTCTGGACCCTCACAGGCAACATGTCCTTCGAGGACCCCGCCACATACGTCTGGGACTCGAGCGTGCAGAAGACCGACGCGTCACAGCCGCTGCTGACGGAGGAGTACATCCTTATTGTCAAGGACTCCGAGGTTGACGTCGATGCCACGGCTGAGAATGGGTACTTTACGCGGCAGGATCTCGGTATCGCGATTTACCTACCCAGGGATCCGACACCTATGGACGAGTGGAACTGTCCGACCTGCAGTGGTGGGCCGCCGGAGTTGGACCATAAGGCGCTAGGTTTCGCGGCAACGATGTGCGTGATAACAGCGCTGAGCTTCACGTGGTTCGTCACAGGGCTCAACTTATGATGAGGCCCGTCTTATTGGCTCTATGAAGAGGAAGACTCGCTCGCCCGCGAGGAACGGATCACAAACGGCCTCAGCTCCCCACTCCGGGGCTATCTGCTCGACACCCTACAAACTCTACTCTGTTAGGCGAGGCCCGGCGGTTTCTGGATTTTTTTTTTTTCTTGGGATATTGGATCAGCACATGACAGGCGTATGTTAGAGAGTTGACAATTTCGTCAAAAGGAACGGGCATATTGCATTTCACTTACACTAAGCCCCAAGGGGTTCCTAATATTGGAAGGAGGCCGGGTCCTGTATGTATGTAATCGCGCATCTTATGTCTTACGAGAGCGTAATCTAGCGCTAGCCAAAATAGCACTTCTGATATACGATCCGACTTGGCCCATGTCGCCTTAGTATTTGGTATGCGTCTGTCAACTAGCCCTCTACCACACCTACTAACCCATCCGCAGCCGGAAACCCGCCCCCTTGGCTTCCCCTTCCCTCCCCCCAAACAATCCCGTGAAGTCTCCCTCACCGAATCCCACCGCCTCGCCCCGCACTGGCGCGTTTGGCTCCCGCCTAGGCCTCCTCTCCTGATTCGCCTTGCTCGGGAACGTGGGGAACAAGCTTTCCGCCTTGGGCTTCGGCTTCTCTTCAAAGTACGCATGTCGCAGTACCTCCGACGCACTCGGTCTCCCCTCTGGGTTTAGGGATAATAGGTCGCGGAGGAGTGCGCAGCCCGCGTTCGTGAGGTCGGGGAACCGCGGGCGGATGCGGTCTTCTGCGGGGCCTGTCCGGCGGGGGAGTTTAAGCGCGGGAGCATTGGGAAGACGGCGAAACGCCGGCCAGGAGTCCTCCGTTGGCAAGCCCACCCCGTCAAATATGCGCGTAATCTGATCTGCCTCATTGGAGCCCTTAAAGATAGCTGTTCTTTCGAGCAACTCCGCAAAGATACACCCCACACTCCACATGTCCACCGCGGCACCGTACTCCTTTGCGCCGAGGAGCAGCTCCGGGGCGCGGTACCACAGGGTGACGACGAGGGTGGTGAGCTTGGGGCTCGGGTCGCCGACGTAGCGGGCCATGCCAAAGTCGGCGATTTTGAGCTGACCCTTGTTGTTGAGGAGTAGGTTAGAGGTCTTGAGGTCGCGGTGGAGGATGTAGTTTCCGTGGAGATAGGCGATGCCGGAGGTGAGCTGGAGCATGAGCTGCTTTATCTCGGAGGGGAGGAAGGAGTCGGTCATATCTTCTAGGATGCCACGGAGGTCGTGTTCTAGGAATTCAAGGACTAGGTATACGCTTGGCGAGGTTGTCAGTGTCCTTCTTTCTTCAAGCGATAGAGAGGAAACGAACCTGGGAAATTTGGACGCTTGGTCCGATACTATCTCTAGCAAGTCCACAATATTCCTGTGCTCGCAGTTCCGCAGTACCTTTATCTCCCGCAAAGCGGTAACAGGGAACCCACTCCGGTCAGCAGGTTCAATCTTCAGCTTCTTCAACGCAACAATCCTCCCGGTATCTCCCTCCTTCGCCCTCGACACATAACCGTACGTGCCCTCCTCGATGTCATTCAGCTTCTCGTACCTCTCCACCCCGCGACACGGGCTCCATCCGCCGGACTTTAGCTTTAGGAGCTTCCTCTCCGCGACGCCATCGGCGTCCCGCTCTGGAGTGACCTTCCGCCTCTTGCTCGGCCTGTCGCCCTCCTCCTGTTGTTGCTGCTGCTGAGCGAGCTCTGCGGCGCGACGCTCTTCTTCTGCGCGTCGCGCCTTCTCGGCTTTCTGGCGCTTCTTTTCCTCCTTTTGGCGCTTGAGCTTGGCGTCGAGGGCGGCGTCCTCTTCGGTGTCGGCCCAGCGGGAGGCGCCGGGTTTAGAGGCCATGATTATACGGTACTTCGGGGTTTTGCGGTAACGGCGCTAAGGTTTCCAATTACATAGCGGATATGCGTTTTGTGTGCTGGATGGCCGGATATTGCCCGGATTGTCTCGTTCCGCGACGGCGTGTTGGATTTCGGGTGCTGGCTTTACCTGGGACTGACGTCTGCGCCTGGCAGACCCACGATGCGCCAGTATATACACTGTGTGACACGGTGTCGCCGACGTAACACACCAACCTCGACGTTAGACATTACGACAAGCTCAAACTTGCACCAAACGAGACGATCTTCAACTGCTCGCAGGACCGCTGGCCGAGAACCTCGACTCACCGCGCGCGCGATTAGAACCCATACGTCCACAACTTTATTGGACGCCGGCTGCCATCCGCCGCAGACCCGCCGGCCGCGAACGCCTCCCTCCCGGCTGCTCTACACCAGAGCCAGCTCTAGCCGCCTCTCCTTCGATTCATCTATCAGCTCACGCCCAGACAGGTCATGATGCGGTCGTTAATATGGGGCCTGGCGCTGGCCATGGTCCTATGGACCGCGCAGGCCTTCGAGGTCGTCTTGGTAAAGCTCCTCCGAGCCTGCCGAATCCCCTCCCCCCCGGGTCGCGCCTCGACAACTGACGCTTCGCTGCCCAACAGGACCAGTCCGACGATAACAACCGGCGCTGCTCCGGCATGTACGGAAAGAACTCGTGGGGCGGCCCCATAGATCCCTACATTGAGGTCGTCTTCCCCAACGACACCGTGAAGGAGGACACCAGCCCTGTCATTAGCCTCCTTATCTTCGAGTGGAAGGATCTCGACCTCGTCGGCATCGACGACCCCAACCGCCCAGGCGACGTACGCTACACTCCTACTTGTACTAGTCCGCCATCGCGAGGCTAATTCTTTATTCTAGAAAATCCCGGCTCTCTGCGACAAAGCGGCGATCGACAGGGGCCTCTGCGACGAGGACTCCAAGGGCGAGTTCCTGGTCGCGCCCCCGAACGAGCTGAAGAAGTCGAAGAGCGTGGTCATGACGGAGGCGGTACACTTGGATGACTCGCACGTTGCTACGTACCCGATCAAGAGGACGGGGTACTACTGCGTGCTCACTGAGAGCTTCTCGGGTGACGACTATGAGGCTGTCGCGGTGTTCCGTAACGCGTATGGAGAGCTTCCGGCTACACAAGTGCCGAAGCTCCCGTTCTACGGTGGGATGACGCTCCTCTACGCCTTGGTATCTGTGTAAGTTGTTGACCATTTGATGCCCGCAGCTTTGATGCTGACTTCGACTAGCTTCTGGGGATTCCTCTACTACCAGCATCGTCAGGATATCCGTACGTTACCCCTCAGACTTCAGAATAACAGCGTCATGCTAATCTCCCTCAGTGGCTGTGCAAAACTACATCACCGCAATCCTCGTCTTCCTCGTTATCGAGATGCTGATGACCTGGGGCTTCTATGGTATGCCATTCTCTACTCCGGAGTTATTACGCCAGGGTAATTGGCTAACCAAATCTAGAATACATGAACAACAATGGGTCCAACATCGGATCTAAGATCCTCTTAGTCGTCGTTGCAGTCCTCAACGCTGCCAGGAACTCGTTCTCTTTCTTCCTCCTCCTCATCGTCTGTATGGGCTACGGCGTCGTGAAGCCGACTCTCGGAAAGACAATGATTTATGTTAGGTGGCTCGCCGTGGCCCACTTTGTGTTCGGCATCGTCTACGCAATTGCTAGCCTTTACATTGCGCCCGACGCGGCTGGTAAGTTCTCACTCCCCCCGGGTCCTTACTACGATGGCTTCACGTAGCTCACACCACTAGGCCCCTTCGTCCTCCTTGTCGTGCTCCCCCTCTCCGCCACCCTAACAGCCTTCTACGTCTGGACCCTCAACTCTCTCAAATTCACCCTCAAAGACCTCCATGACCGCAAACAGCACGCCAAGGCTGCCATGTACAAGAAGCTCTGGTGGTGCATCCTCCTCTCCATTCTGGTCATCTTCGGTTTCTTCTTCTTCAACTCGCTCTCCTTCGCCTCTGCTCGCGACCCGGACTACGTTCCCTTCCACTGGAAGTCGCGTTGGTTCATCCTAGATGGCTGGCTGAACATCGTCTACTTCGTGGACGTCGTCTTCGTCGCCTACGTGTGGCGGCCCACCGCGAACAACCGCCGCTTCGCTATGAGTGACGAGATCGCGCAGGACGACGACGGCACATTTGAGATTGGTGACATCGGCGTGCCGGATGACTCCGAGGATGAGGAGGAGAGCATCGGGAAGCAAGGGGCCGGAAACGCGGCGCCGCAGAGCCAGGGGTACGCGCAGGCGGCCTCGTCATCTTCTGCGCCGCCGCCGCCGCCGCAGCAAAGGGGCGTAAGGGAATCGTTGGACGGTGAGACGATTTTCGCGGTGGGGGATGACGGGGACAAGTTTACGGATGATGAGAGCGATGAGGAGGAGAATGCGAAGCTTGTGAGGAAAAAGGACTAAAGTAGAGGAATGAGGAGAAGGGGATGAGCTGGTCAAGAAGGGGGGCTGCTTATGGTCATCTTTGACGATGGTTTCTTAGAATGGGTTGATGTACAATGTAACAGTAGAGGGGCTAAACCTTAAGTGATGAATCCTAATGCAAAGTTATCGTTCTAGAGCGTCGTCTCTGTTATCTCTCCGTGACGAGTCCTCCGGGAAAGAGCTAATGCATCTATACTACAGTTATATTACACCTAGTAACCGTCCTTCCCGTGCATTTACACATCATCTTCACCAATACTACGAAGTCCACAGCCGATTCAAGCAAGAACTCATTGGACATCACCCCCGAAACCAACAGGCCGCCTCCTCCCACCATTCTCCGGCAAAATCGCCAAAGCCTTATACAACCTCCCCATACCACCCTCCCCCTGATCCACCAACCTCTCAAACGCCTCATTAATGACCCTTGCCCTTCCCGGGCCCGCTGCCTTCATAAGCATCTCCGCCCTCTCTTTCCCGCCCATCCGGAGGAGGAACTCCGCCTGCGGGACAATCCCGTGGACCTCCACACCCTCGCTCGCACGGGTCGCCGCCCTCGCGATGGCGTTGAAGTCGACGTCCGCGCTGATATCCACGAGCCCTGGCTCAGCAAAGGGGCTCACGCGGCGGTGCTGGCGGATGCCACGCAGCGAATTCACCGGTGCGTCGTCAGTGCCGTAGTCCAGAATAAGGGCTGCGCCGGAGGGCTTCGGCTTAGGGTGTTTCGCGGAGCCACCAATGCGGGTGGCGAATTCGTCGGCGTAGAGAGCTGCATCAGGGCAGACCTCCACGATGGCATTGAGGGTGTTCTCGAACTCGCGTAGACGCGGCGAGGAGTGGGCGAGGTATTGGGTGTGGCTGGTAGGGCCCTGGGAGAGGGAGAGCTGGAATTCAGGAGCTGGGTTCGAAGGGTCGAGGGTGGGTGGGGTGGGGGTGGGGGTGACGACCATTTCGCGCCACTCTAGGTTGGGTTTTGAAGTTTCGGTTGGGGTGCATGTAGAATCTGCAGATGAAGAGCTTTCCGAGGCCCGCGATGGAGGCACTTCGATGCGTTGGAAGGCATGGATGGGAAGCGCGTCAAAAAACTCGTGGGCCAGTATGAAGGGCATCTTGTCGGTGGCTGGGCTTCGATTAGCGTCTGATTAGAGCAAGAACACGTACTTATTGTCTCTTACGTTTCGGCACCGACTGGATGGTCTCAGTCCAGATGATGGGCCGGCCTGTGTGCTTGCAGATACTTTGCCATCCAGCCTCGGACTCGGTGAGCGGTGCGTCGGGGCCGCACAAGAGGTTCTTCTGGGTCTCGCGCAAGTGGGCGCTAGCCTCCACCAAGTGGATGGATTCTACGGCCGTAGCCATGGGGGACTTCTTGATAGTCTATGGAGGCGTCAGTTGTATATCTCAATATGATTATGGGGTGCGGCCCTACCCTAAGAATGTCATCCATGAGCGTGCCCCTGCCGGGGCCAACCTCAATAAACTCAACGCCGCTGCTCGGCCTGCCCTGGCAGAGCCACTCAACGGTAAACCAAATACCGATGAGCTCCCCAAAGATCTGGGAGATCTCCGGTGACGTGACAAAGTCACCCTTGACCCCAAATTGGTCCTCACCCTCCTTAAGATCCTCACGGGTGTAGTAACCGCCAAGGTCAGACGTGAGGCACATGCGCATATACCGCGCAAGGGGCATCGGCTCTGTGGCCTCGATGGCCGCCGCGAGCTTCTCTGCTAGCGGAGTGGACCATTTTCGACCCCCCGTGTCCGCACTGAGCCTCACCACGGTAGTAGATAAACCCCGAAACGATTGAGCGAAGGGGTGTAACGTTCGAGGCTGCGCGAGGGCCCGGCTGCCAAGCGGGGCCCGAGCGGCGGCACGCAAGGCGAGTGTAGGCAGCCTCATTTTGATGAAGGGTAATAATATCGATGAATCAGGAGGAATTATGAGGTCATCTTTTTGAATTGAGCGTCACCACTGCTCTGAAGCTGCGAGAGGAAGGTCGAGTTGTGAGCTCCAGGTGTTTTACTAAGACGCGATTGGCCGAATTCTTCCACAGAATGCCCCTGTTGTTCGATATACCTTGGATTGCATATCAACCACCCCACCAGCTTCTGCGCAACCGCCTGGTGACGCCTCGCCGCGACATCCAACTTGACGCTCTTAGGGTCTTTTACCATCGCAATTCTCGTATCCGGACCTAAGGTAACCCAACATGGGCAAAGGTGCGTCGCACCCCTTTCGCGCACCACTTCCTTCCTCTTCCGCCTGCTAACTCGCCCTTCCAGGCACGGACAAACTATACGTAGGTTCCTGCACCCGCCTGCTCTCCCACCCCCAAACCCCAGGCTAACGCAGTCTAGATCACCCACTCGGAGTGGTCCTCCGACGATGCTTTCTCGGCCAGCACCGGCGCCTCGACCAAGCGCACCGCGACCCCCTTCCGCCGCCTCCCCTTCAACTTCTGCGCCGCCTCCCTCCAGCCCTTCAAGAACCCCGTCTGCACCCCCTCCGGCACCATCTTCGATGTCGAGGTTATATCTGCCTGGCTAGAAAAGCACGACACGAACCCCGTCGATGGACAGCCCCTCAGGTCAAAGGATCTCATCAAGCTCAACTTCGCGCGTAATGCGACAAGCGACTCGCGCGGCGCGGGAATGAGCGATGGGGCCGGCGACCTGGTGGATCCTGTCACCTTCAAGGTATTCACAGATAACACTCACATCGTGGCCATTCGGCATGGCTCGTACGCAAACGTCTTCGCATGGGAGACGGTCGAGAAGATGAACATAAAGGCAAAGATGTGGAGGGATCTGGTGGACGATGAGGAGTTCAAGCGCGCCGACATTATCACGCTGCAGGACCCGCAGTTCTCGCACAACCGCGACCTGAGCCAGTTCAAGTACATACAAGAAGGTGCGGATGCCCTGTCAACGAGGCAGCAGGAGGAGGAGCGCAAAGCTGGTGGCGTGAACGTCGATGCCCTGGGCCGTGTAGGCGACAAGGTGCTCCGCGCCAAAGCAGCCGTCGAGAAGGCGCGGAAAGACCGCGAGGCCGGCCGCGACGTCAATAGATCGCTCAACAAAACCACCGACACCACCCGCACAACCACCTCGAAGTCTCAAAAGCCCCCGCCCGCGAACGCCGCCGTGTACACCACCGGCAAGGCCGCCGCCAGCTTCACCTCCACAGGGCTAACCCCGACTACAAGCGGCGAGCGCGCGCTCCTAACGGATGAGGAATACATGCTCAAGCCTCGCCGTGTAAAGATAAAAGGTTACGCACGGGTCGAGACGAACCTCGGGGATCTCAACCTTGAGCTGCACACCGATACGGCACCCAAGGCCGTGTGGAACTTTACGCGGCTGGCGCAGAAAGGGTATTATGATGGGGTGGCATTCCACCGGAATATCCCTGGGTTCATGATTCAGGGAGGGGACCCGACCGGGACAGGCCGGGGCGGTGAGAGTGTGTGGGGGAAGAACTTTGACGATGAGTTTGAGGGTCCGAATACGCATTCTGCGCGAGGCACATTGAGCATGGCGAATAAGGGGAAGAACACCAATTCCTCACAGTTCTTCCTCACCTACAAGCCCACGCCGCATCTGGACCGCAAACACACCGTTTTTGGCCGCCTCGTGGGCGGGCAGAATGTCCTAGATCGCATGGAGGCCGTCCCGACAGACGGGTCCGACCGGCCGCTGAACAAGATCGTGATACGGAAGTTGGTAGTTTACCTCGACCCCTTCGAAGAGTTCCTGGGGAGGAGGAAAGAGGAAGAGAAGAGAGAGGAGAAGAGAGAGGCGATTAAGAGGGCAGGAGGTACGGAAGATGAAAGGACGACATGGACAGGGAAGAGGTTACGTGGTGCGAGCGAGGTAGGGAGCGGCGCACCTGGGGTGGGGAAGTATCTCAGCAAACCCGGCACAGGGGCGGATGAGGTATTGGAAGAGGAGATCGCGGCATGGGATGGGCCAGCGAAGAAGAAGGTTAAAGCGGGTGGGTTTGGGAATTTTGATAACTGGTAACGGACTTGCATGGTCATGTACGAACACCGGATAGAGACGAATTTGGACTTTTTTCATTTTTATAAATTGCATCCTCAGGATGATTTCCTTCTTTCAGGCTCTAAGTTCCCTTCCTATCTACCGTTTCATAAGCCGTAAGTCATATACAAAAGATTTCAAAATGGTGAATCCGGGTTCTAAACGGGAAAAGATGCTACAAGAATGAAAAAAAAAAAAAAAAAAGTGTTCTCCAGGACACAGGACGTTCCACACATGCCAACAACACCTCACACCCGCACGGGCATCGGCTCCCTCGATACATCCGGCAAGCCCTCAACTCCACATATACCCCCCAACGCACCGCCATCCCGGGCCCCTACCACCTCCGCGACTCTTCCCGCTTGTGCCAGTCCCGTCTCGACGTACAGCGCCGTCAGCCTCTCGACGACATAGCTTCTGACGGGTGGCGTACAGGAGGATGACATCCCGAGGAGGTACAGGGGCCAGACGAGGGGGTGGGACGCAGAGGTAAGCGACATGAAGAGTGCTTCCGTGTCTGTGGACGACCCGAGGAAGTCGAAAAGGGTAAGGAACTCGGGGCTCCCTAGCCGATCCAGCTTGGAAGAGGTGGAGGATGAGGATGGGGATGGGGACGATGGGCTGACGACCGAGAGCGGGGCGGAAACAACGTGGTATGCCGAATCGTTGGCGGCGGATACGGAGGGCGACCCGAGGAAGTCTGACTGGGCATCCGATGCCGCAGGCTTCGTGTCGGAGGAGCTGACGATGCCGAAGTGCTGTGGGACACTAGCGAGCAACGAATCGCGAAGCTGGTTGAGAAGACGCCATGAACGCGCGAATTGGATTTTGTGTTCCATAGGCACGGTACTTGACTTCTTCCCTTGGAAGGATCTGTAAAGTTCCGACAGTATCGTCTCATGTACCAACAGCCTAAGCATCCGCAGGCTGTTCCACGTCGTCGCATTTTCAAGCGAGGGGTAAGCGTGGCAGGCCGGTCCAAAGACTCCTGGATTGGGCCTGTCGAATTTCACAACAGTGTACTGCCACGAGTCCGGGATTCCGGCCACCAGGGCAACGTACTCCTCATCCACCACGAGCAGCGAATCGAGGATGTTCTGGGTATCCCTTACGAGCCCGCTCTTGATGTCATGCCGCACCTGCAGAAGCTTGTATAGCGACGACGCCATGTTCCACGTTGAGTCCAGCGGCGACGACACTGCCTCGAGCACATTCCGGAGCTCGATGAGACTTTGTGGCATAGGCGCATCCTCATGAATGCAGTTGATCGTGAGAGTTTCGCACAGCATTAGAAACATCCGGATTCCCGCCTTCGTGCGGAACTGGTCCGGTCCGCGAAGCCTCGCCAGGGCTGCAGCGCCCCTCATATGACCCTGCCAAGCGCGCATGGTGTCAGGGTTCGGTCCGACGAGCATCTCGTATGTCCCGAGGATGAGTACCGCAAGGAGGGTGCTATCTTTGGCGGCTTCCTTGGGGTCCATCAGCGCGTCGTTGGTGAGGCGCAGGGCCGTGACGTAGCTTTGGCGAGCCCAGTCAAGGCGTTCGGGGGAGCATGTCAGTGTAGACATGGCCGCTAGGCCCACGGCGGTCATGCTCGCAAGGACAGCGTCTATTTGGGCATCGTGACTGCCGCGCTTGGGTTTCCAGACGTCGTATATGAAGTCGTAGTTGTTGTGACCGACGTTCTCCTTTGCGGCAGCCACATATCGAGAGAAAAAGAATGCCATGCCCTGCTCCTGGAATGTCGGCGACAGGGTATAGTCCGGGGCAGAGGACGGCGACGATGGCCATGTACCTTCGTCTGGCGACGGTAGAAACAGATCCTCCTCGTCGCTGCTGTCGTCCTCGGTACTTCCGAGAGCGAAGTAGCCAGCCGAATTGGCGCTGATGGGCGTCATGATCGACAAGCCCCTGAAGGAAGCCTCGGGGAATTCCAGCTTTATATCCGTGGGAGATAAGTGTTCCCCATATTGCCGTGGAGTCGGTCCAGAAGCAGTTCCATTACTTGACAAGGACGGGGATGGGATCACGGGTGAGTAACCGGTAATGCTCATTGCGGCAGGCGACACAGACCCCCTGGCGGCCGACCGGGCCCGCCGCTGCTCCTGTTTCTTATTCTTCCTCTTAGTGCCGCTCGTTGGTGAGGCAGAGCTGCGCCTAGGGCCCCCGGCCTTAGGCTTGTTGGCCTTCCATATGACATGCTCGCTCTCGTCGCGGAACATCAGGTCGACGATGTTCCTGTAGCCGGGACATGTCCGGTTATGCTTTTCGCACATGCGGCATCCCGGCATCCGTTGATCACACTAACGGGAAGCCCGAGGTTAGTACGACGGAAGATGAACACCAAAAGGAACCCTGGAACAGCCTGGTATACTGAAGCCCAGGGTATAAATGTATGAACACCGTTGAAAGAAAATGAGGTTGAAAGATATGCGAGTCACGATCTAAGTCGCTTCCATCTGCGGGACGCAGCACGATATCGAAAAGTATACTGACAGGGGGCATCCAACAATGCCATTCACATAAAGCGAGATCTAGTACTCACAGCTATCTTCCGGTCTCGGCAGTTCTGACATCCCTTTGAGGGCTTGCCACAGTAGACCATGTTGACGGCTTGGGCAGGTCAAACACCTCTCTCAATCAGGGTGTAGGGAGGTTGAGACCGCGGTTTGAATTTGTTGATAATAGGGGCTTCCCGGAGAGCGATAGGACAGGAGGAAGGCCGCTTGGGCCGAGGGAAGGCGAAAAACTGGTGGAAGCCAGTGTCGTATCCAGACTTCCGGTTGTATACTTGAACACCGTGACGATATAAATCCAGGAGATAGCCGACAAAGGGGAATCTCAGTCGTTGTGGGGTTCACATCGAGCGCACCCCAAGCTGTCCCGGCAGCAAAAGACAGAGCAAACGAAGCAGAAGAGATGTCAACGCCCAAGACGCGACAAACGTGAAAACACAACATGGAACGAACGCGGGGATTTTATTGAAACCGAGAAACAGCGACGACGTCGAATCTTTAATAGAAACGAAAACGGATATATCCCAAAATGGGAAAGATTGAAAATGTCGTTTCCCAAGCGTGCTGCTGCGGTTCGGGGGTTGAAGGTGGCGGAGGCCTGTGGGACCTCGAGGAAAGAAGTGGGCCCCGCGAGCGCGGGACGAAAAGTAAGCTCAAGCGCCACTCCAGGGCGACACGGGAAGAGTGGTGACGAGGGGCTCAGGGGTAAACTTGAGCTCGGGTGGCCCTGAGCCAATTAAATAAACGAGTCCGCGAGTGATGGGGGAGTTGTCAATATTCCGGACGCGACTCATTCCTGCGAAAAGAGTCCTTTACGCAACTCTTTTTCTCGCATCTTGGCCGAACAACGACCCCTCAAAGGACGTTATCGTTCCGAGCATGACCAAGACCTGCTGGTGAATAAGGTAGCATTGCACGCTCAGCGTCTCCACAGCTGAGATCTTTTGGAAGCCAGGGGGTTTCCTCACGGGCCATGTGGCTGTGGCTGTCGGCTGCGCCCGTGGCACCTGCAAAACCCCCCGACAACTTTCGTCACCTGCTTTCCCCACCATCAACACGGCCCTAACTGGCTCCCGACGCGCCGTCGGGGAATAGGGCTGAGGCGCAGCCCGCGATCTAGCGTCCGACACCCCAGCCCTAGCACAGGCTGAGCCACTGTCGCCAGATTAGCAGTGGCTGAGCTGGCGCTTCATCTCGCCGGAACTTTCCACCGATTCAATCTCGCGCGCTTCTCCACAGGCCAGGGATTGATAATTATTTTCCATCTCCTCCCATCGCCCGATCAGGGCGCGCTATGTGGCGAGTGGTGGGCAAGCGCCACGTTGCATGCATGATCATCGGCGCTGTAGATCCTGTGTTGGCGACGATGATGATGCCCAGCTGCGCTTATTGTCTTCCCACCTTGCCTCATAGGGCTGTACCGCGGCATTCCATCCAACGTCGACGGTCGGTCGGGGCTTGCAGTGGCACCCACACCGTCCGTCTGGGGTTGGTCCAAGCTCGTATCTGATCTTGATGGTTTCTTGGATAGATGAAGGGGAGCCGAAGCCTGGTACCGACCTGGTCGTCCCACTCTCAAGCCTGCTTCTGTTCCCCCGCATTCACATTCGGGCTGGGATGGGTGTCTTTAGTCATCGCGCTCGATGAAAGCTCGACGTTTAGAACATATATTCCCAATTAAGGCGCCTTGCCCCCTGCACTATGAAGTGAGTGCCGTGTTGGCTCCGGGACTCTGACACCCGCAGTGGGAGTAGAGAGCTTATGCCTCAACAGTTTGTCCATAATTCTTCCTCTCATCCTCAAGCCCCGCTCCCAGAGAGGTTGAGGGGAGAATGTTATTCTTTTTGCGAGCTACTTTACCTGAGCATTTGATGTGTATTGCGTTGGAGAGCGGAGCTTTGCTTCGGGAGTAAGATAGCAACTTGCAACACTAGACGTCAAGAGGCAGCGTTTGTGTTCGTGTAAGAACTTGTCTCATGGTCTGCGGTCAGACCTCTGCAGTCCCTGTGGATTCTCAGTATGTAATTACGCCACGGCCCCTGAAAGGGCTCTCAAGGAGTAGGATATGAGACATTCCCCTCAACCCTCGGGCGTCCGAGGAGAGACTGGCTGAGCCAACTATGTCATCCATGGGTGGCAGGTGTTATATAGGAGTGTCGGATTGGTAGTTTATCCACAATATAATATTCCGCGTGTGTTGCTATAAGATACACACCTACCCTCGTTTCAATGTGGTTCTCAGCATTCGTCCGTCATCCTCCATAATATATAGTTCCGGCTCGGACTATCGGGACCGTTAACTCGTCAGACCTTGCAGACATCTCTACCTGAGCCCTCGATCCCACGCTGCTAACAGCTAAGAAACATTGATGCAATGCCTAACAATGTAGTTCCCTTCCCCATATCGACGCATGATCCGTTCTCGACCTAGCAAGCCTGAAGCTGAATCCCCGGAAGGCGAGATAAGACGTCTCGGCCACGATCGGCGAGGACAGCCGAGGAACGAATTCCTTAACGCGGCTCATGAGCTTTCCGGGGCTCCTTCATCTCTCATGTAAGCCTATTTATATTCCTTGTGCTCGCCTCATGCTGTGTTCCTGCGGAACAGTTTCCTGAAGAAGGAACCAATCCCAGCCCAGATCCTCCGGGATATCCTCGAGAACCAGCCCCTTCTAGTTGGAGTCGTATCATCACCATGTGTCGCAGGGACCCTCGGGCCGTTCTGTCTCTTGGACTCAGACGGGCCACGAGTTCCTTCGGCGTCGTCGTTCGGATGGCGCGGAACTGCTTGCTCAGATGTCGCTCCATAGCCGGGGTTCTAATGATGCAACTTCAAGTTAGCGCTGCAGGTTGAGCCAGCGACGAGAGCATCCGGACTGAGGCTCACCCCTTTATAGGGACCCCTGAGAAGGTTCGTCGTCGAATCATGATCCACGCTGCCATTCTCATCTCGTTCCAAAGTCGCAGATGTCGACACCCGGGGACGCCGACCACGGGCATCGTTCTCCGTCGAGGAAGGGACTCTCAGAACGTTATTCACATTCCCTTGAGGGTCCTTGGCTGGTTAAACACATGCAATGATCAGTATCAGCCCCTCCTAAAGCGCCTCGGCTAGGGCATTGAGTACCGGTTGGAGAGCTCTCGTCCAGCACCCACCAATTCCCTGTCCCCACCCGGAACTTATATTGGACATCCTCTCCCGGTTTCAGAACGCACTTCTTCGAGAATATCATCTCGCCATCCTTCTCGGCTTTACACTCCATCTCCTGTGGCGTCCATGGCGGCTCGGTGAAGGTCCCCGCGACAAATATCGGCGGGCGCGTACCCCGTTGTCGGTAGGTTAGCGTGACGGAAAAGTCGTTTGTCATCTCGCATGCACCAAGGCGGTTACAAAATCATCAGATTCATGTTTTCTCTCCGAGTGTCTGAAGCCTCGAGGGTTATATTGTCTGAGGAGGATCGATATCGGCGCCCGATATTAGACCCCGTGACCTGATCAGATCATGTACAGCGCAAGGTGAGGACGCCCCGTACCGGCGCCGCTGATAAAGCCCGGGCGGGGCCTATGCCATCTTGATAGGATGGTCAAAGATGTCCAGAGAAGTCGATACGAAGGGAATGCCAAAGCTAAAATACAAGGCGTGTCAACCAGACCAGGGGATAGCTGGCAGGATTGGACGAGACTCGCCGTACGTGGGATGCAAGCGGGAGTTGGGCACAAGTGAAGCAATTTGACGTGTCTGTTAACGGTTACTCTGGCATCGATGGCCTGGCGCCAAGTGGAGCCTTCGTAGGAGCAACGCAACAGCGTTGATTTCGACAAAACAACGCTTATCTGTTGTGTAAGTGGAAACAGGCATCCCAAGCGCCTAGCAAGCCAGCCTGAGTGAGGGGGACAGCTGCCCATTACTGCTCCATGGCGCCTTGTGCGCCTAATTTTTAAAAAAGAGCATCCGGAAGCAGAAGCAAGCTTGTACATAAGGGCCGGCATACTTTGCGAGGGGAAGATTAATCGAGAATTTATCTCCTGATGCGGTGCAGGCTTCTTTCATATATTCGCTGTGGTGTGCAAGGAACGATGGAGCGGTCGCTGAGCGATTGTGGAGCTCTTCACTGTTAGAAAGTACATAACCGGATTGTTGCATAATATGGATTATGTAATTCCTGGTGACCCACAGCGCCTCCCGCCACAAATACTCATTGTAAGATACCAGGGATGAGGGTCGTTTTCCTGTTCTTTTGAGAGTGAGCTTCCGCGTATCTCTTCGTTTATCACCTCGGCTTATGAAAATTCGGTCCTTTGGGCAAAAATACTCTCTCGCCAACATTTTGAGTCTTCTCTGGCTCAGAAAATCCGGGTTATAGAAGTGCTCAAACAGGCACCTGGTGCTCAAAGGCAGGAACAGCCCCTCGTGGGGAGTGAGGACTAAAGCAAGGAGGGAACAAAACACAGTACTCATAAATCACAGGTGTCTCTCATATCTGGGAGAGTTTCTTATTTGCTCTTTCTCTCTTTTCATTGGCCTTTTCCGTGGGCAGATCCTAACCCATCAGTCACGACTCACCGGTCTTGCCCCCAGCCTCAAGGACCGACACCATGTCAATACCGCCAGAGACCATTAGGGTGAAGAGAAAGAGGGGAGATGATACTGCCCCAGTTTCTTTTCTTCGTACGTGTCCCCTATTGATTTACTTTTGTGTATTCCTATTCCCCACAGTGACTCTGCCTTACCCCTTTGCTTCCTGGGGTGAGCTGTCCCATCACAACAGTATCACACGTGCCCAGTACCTGGCTGCCTAGCTGGAAGTACAGTTGTGTGGTGAAATGACATACCACCTGAGCACAAACCCGTGGCATGCCTTTCTACAGCATCTAACATGCTCAGAACTCGGTGATGTGCCCAAGAGGCACTGTAGCGGAGGCAGCTGGGCCTACCAGAGGGTCGTCTCGGGAGACTTGGCCACTCGTGATCTCCGTCCGGTGATACATCCTTCCAGGTCTAGTGATGGCCACTACCCAGCCAAGAACACCCTTGCACAAGGCGATGGGGAGCCTTCATCCCAAGCAGGCCAGGAGCAGCGTCAATTTTATATGTCCAGAACGTCCTTTATACTCGGCCCCGAGTCCCCCGTCCAGGCGAACAAGAAGCGTCGATACAGCGCCGCAGTCTTCGTCGAGCGCGACACAAATAAACAAGGAATCGCGCCGACGCAGGGAGAAGCAGCCCATCACACCGTCTCTGCCGAATCCGTCTCGACTGTTCAAGGGGCCCCACCCGGAGCCGAGGCGACCAAGCCCCTCACTGGCTCAGAAGAGATGGATATCGACGGCGAGGCGGCCGCCAATGAGCCGAGGGTGCTCAAACGACCGGGAAAGTCGACTCGAGTCAAGCAGCCAACGGGAGAGAAGGGAGGTACACCCCCAACGGCTAGAGCCCCCGCACCCCTCCCCCAGTTCCATGGTGACATGGATAAGGTCGCCGCCGAAATGAGCGCTTGGACGGTAAATGAGATACAGCGGAATCTCGACGATCTGGAGCAGCGGGAGAGGGCCCATGTTCAACCTGGTTCTCGTGACGCCCTTAAGTTCCAGCCGCGGGTTCCCGCGAGGCGCTACGCGGAGCGTCATCCGCAGCAGCAAGTAGTGGCCAAGGCAAACGCCCCAATTAGCGATAGCATGGCACTAGATACTCACAAGGACGACGATGCGGATTGGGTCGAGGTCGTGTACCACCGCGTCCCCGCTTCGAAGATAGATGGCTCCATCCCACGCGGGGATATCGGCCTCATCGTTTTCGAGGATGATGAGGAGAAGGAGTACTTCTACGAAGCTGCGGAGGGCGAGTCCGATGAGTCCTTCGAGGACGAGGACGACGAAAATGGTATGTTTGCCACTCAAGTCCCCTGTTTCTTAGGTATACCCCAGTACCGGTATTGGGGAGGGGGGACGTTTGATTTCCTAAATGAATATTTTGGGGGGGAAGCTAATACTTCTGGGAACCTTGGTAGCCGAGGACTATTATGGAGCCGATTACCCCGAGGACGAGGTATCCTCAAACGACGAGTATGGCTACAATCCGTACAAATACAATGCCACGGGTGATGATGAGTTAGGCGACGATGAGTTTAACGCCTTTTCCGATGAGGAGGACGGAGTCATCGCCGGGGAAGGCGACGAGGAGGCCCTGCGGAAGATTAGGAACTTTGTGTCTCGGCACTCTGGGCACTGAAGCGCACGGCTTCTGGGAGGTGAAGTATGGGGGCTGTGGGATGCACAGAGCAGCCTGGCGGAGAAGAGAGGGGTGGAGAACGGACGAGAGAACGGGGTAGGAGGAAAAGGGGAGGGCAGAGACGAAGCACAGGGGGAGCGTGTAACGGGCTGTGAAGCGTCTTCAGACCCGCTTGTTCTCCCGACAGTTTGGGTCGACCCTGCCACATCTGAGCGAGAACCAACACGAGTTTGTTTTTTTATGCTGCCGAATCAGGATATGAGAGAGGGGGCGTTAGCAATACACCCATTTTTCCTACTGTTCTCCCCTTGCCTTTCTCTCCTCCCCCTCCTCACTCTCCCTTTCCCTCTAGCTCTGCGTCGTCCCGCCGCCACATACAAACTTCCGATGATTGGTGCCATCGTATATCAAGGACACCACTGCAGAGTTCTGTGAACGGTTTCGAATGCAATTCTTTGTGAATAATATTGAATATCAAGCAAACAGTGCACCCCATAAACAATCTGTAGCTCGCTTTCCCCGTGTAGGGACCGAAGAAGGTGGACCGAAGGTGCGGGTAGAGAGCGAATCGGTCGGGCCTGTCTGCCTCCCGCCCCGGTGACACCACCCCCCGTTTTGCCACTGTTCTATGGGAGAGACGGGACCTTGCCGATGAGGAAGGATGCTGTTAACCCCCTCTTTCCCTAGAGAACTCTGCCGGTTTACATGTGGGTATGGGCCCGTACGGAACGGTATAGATTTTGAAACGTCCTGCCGCAAGTGGTTTGCTATCTCGCGTTACATGGCCGGACTGGGATAGGGAGAAATACGTATCTCTAAGTTGGATCTCAGTTCCAGGCGAGCCCTTCAGGGGGATCTCTCCAATCTCCTGAGCTGATGCCCCCGTTTACTCACTAGTATTGGTTTCTACACAACGACCATAGGCTTAAGATATATGCACTATGATCTAAAGGTTTATCAAGATTTTGGTAGTTTATGATTTAACTAAGGAGTAGACAATAACTAGGCAAAGACTAAGAAGCTAGTCATCGCTTTCGAAGCCTCGTTCCTCCTTCCGGCTCCCAGTGGCAACCCCCGGTAGGATCGCCGAGAATACAGCCCTCCCGGAAGAAGAGGATTGAGGATTGAACGTCCATATTCATGGCAGTAGCGACAGCGCCGCAAAAATATAAACCCAAGAAGGAGGGGGCCATTCCCGTCTTTACCTCCCCTCTCCTAACCCATCGCTTGGTATTTGCATTAAAGTAAGCATGCGCCGAACACCCTAGTCTCCCTTCTTTTGACAGTCGAGTCCCAGAACAAGCCACCCGCGCTACCCGAATAAAGCCACAGCAAGATTTTGAATAGAGGGCACGGCATGTATATGGATATTGAAGAATGGATTGTGGGGAGCCGCACCACATGAGATAGAGGAAAAGAACGCCCTCCAGTTCCAGACCGGAGGGAGACAATAGTTCAAACACAAGAGCCACTAAAGCCGCGGACTTGTTGTTGAAAGGGAGCTTATCGAAGACGGCGGGCTCATGGAAGGCGGGAAGCCGCCATAGTACGGTGACGGAATCGTCTGTCGGGCTTGCTGTCTCCTGTGTTCCTGCGCAATCTGCTCCCGGTGCTTCATACCTAATCACACAAGGCATGTTAGCCGGATTTCCAGAGGTCTCTGGGAGCAAACGTAAAGCTCCGGAGAAATGGAGACAAAGCACTCACCTATGTGCCAGATTCTCCTCTTATCCTGCTCGTCCACCCAGTCGTACTCGATGGCCCTGTTCGGGTACCGGTTCAACAGCCCAATCCTGTTCCCGGCCTGGTCCCTCACCTTGACCGTCTTCACCTGGAGGGACCCATCGTCGGTGAAAATCAAGTTGTTGTTGTGGTCCGTCACGGGGACCTGCAAGTTCTGCCTGTAGTAGCTCCCCTGCAACCCGGACGCCGTGCGATTCGCCTCAGAGGGGAAGTACAATCTGTAAGCTTCCCTAACCTCGGCCCAGTTCTTTTTCTTGTCGACATGGTGGTAGCAGATGAAGTCGACCTGCTCCGGGGTGTACTTGCGGTTGTTTCGCGTGTGACCTGTGGCATAGGTGGGCGGTCTCCGCGGTCTCCTCGGAATTCTAGACCCGGAGCCTATCGATGAGTACAGGCTCGAGCTTTCTTGCCCGTGGAATTGGTGGGGCGAGGGCTGAGGGCCGGGACGGTAGGGAAGCTGATGTTGTGAGGGGTAGTGTGGCAACCGAGGCGCGGCTGAGGCTGCAGCCGTCGCTCTGTTGGAAGAGCTGGGAGTCGCTGGAGGCGTAGGTGCACCGGAGAGATCGGCGAAACGGACCATGTGGTCAATACTGGGGAGAGTTACAGACACCTGTTGGTGTGCTTCTGCTACGCTGGTCAGTGTCGGATCATTTTACAACCGGTAATCCTTCACCCGAGTTTCCGGCCCCAACGCCATAGCGAAACCGGAGACGAAGACGAGCTGACATGGGACTGGAAGAATAGATTCCTATTTAGAGAGTACTCACCCGCCTGTCCATCGCTCCCACCGACTGGGGGGGTTGAGAGACGGCTGTCTGGGGAGGAAGGCCTTGTCTGGGACAGTTCATCTGACGACGATCCAGTGTTGAGAAGGGCGCTAACGGAAAGGCTTTTCCTTGGTATAGGCGAGAAAGAACCATTTGATCCAAGGGGAGAAGAGGGCGGAGGGGAAGATGTCGTAGACCCGGTGGAACTCCATTTTGGATCGGGAGATACCCGTCTCAACACCATGATAATAGAGAACACAGCCGAGGACTCTCGGCTGTGGCTGCTAGCAGAATTATCTTGTTTGGTAAATTCCTCAGGAGTGCCGTAACTTCGCACTCTAAGATCGCTTGGACAAGCCAAATTGTCGAGATTGACTCCGAGACTGCTGGTGGATCGATGTTGGGTGATAGATTGTCTTTTCGAGAAGACGCTGCCCTATTAGACAGAGGGTCGCAGACAGAGAGACGACAAAACGACGAAGGTAGGATGTAAGAGCTGATAGTGGAATCATACGAGACACAATAGATGAGAGGGTCTCGAGGAGACCAAACAAGCGGGGGGGGGGGGGGGGGGGG
>JAMBUN010000098.1:0-61259 GCA_030271035.1 Microascus cirrosus
CCCCCCCCCCGCCCGATGGTAGAGGGAGGACGAAGAATTGGGCAAATTGCAATGCTTCACGGCAGGGAAGACGCATGTGTTCATGGCGTGGGCAAATCTCCGGTCTCAGTTGGCCTCGGTGTAACTGAGAACTCGTGGTTCTCCCCTTTCAGTTCCCCCTCGCGGCCATGACGCGACCTGCCATCATGTGTCAACACGGCTTGCGGTGGTTCCTTGGTTCGAGCCATGCATATGGTCGTCTTAAGCTCTGAACCATCGTTTATTGGTTCTCTCCACCCTCCGACCTTTGGATTAAGGGGCGCGATTAACCGGATCGAGGAATTCAGCTGATTAGTCCAACACCACTCGACGTGCATGGGGATGACTGCCGTTCTAACTGGATGGTGGGGAGGGGAAGGTTTGGCGTGCTTTGACAACAAAAGGAGGGAGGGGAAGCCATCAGGGAGTGAGAGGGAGGAATGCGGCTGATTGGGCAGGAGTAGAAAGAGGAGATTCGAAGGCATTTCCGCTGCGGCCTCCATTACCGGCATCACCTTTCCACGAGAGGAATAGCTCTCGCGGGACAAGGCGAGGCCATATTGATTACGAAGACAGCGGGAAGGATTACCGCTCTGTAAGACGACCGCTCTCTATGCCATATTCCGCCAAATTTCCTTCCACAGCCGGCCAGGAATTAATACCGCATATGCGCCCTGTGTCCACATCCATAGAAAAAAGCACCGAACAGTGAAAAAGCAAAAAGGCCCTCTCGGCATGTTTCCCCCCGGCATTCAACAACGACTGGCGGTGCGCCCGTCCCACGTGTCAAGACGTGAAGCACCGCGAACAAGGGACGAAACGTGCTGGCCACTAAGAATAGTTTCAAGGTTGGCGGTGCAGGGGTGGAGCGTTGCATCTCCTTCTTCCCTTCGGCTCTGCCGTTTCACACGTCCCAACAAGGTCAGGCGATCCTGGGAGCGTGCTTTCCCATGGGTATGGCGGGTAGGATGTGGCTGCAGATCCGCGGGCTATAACCGTCTGTTATATGGTCACCGGGCCCTTTTCCTTTTGGGGCAAGGACCCCGTCAAGTTCCGCCCGCAGATTCGGAATCATTCATGATCCGGGAATGCTGAAAACTGTCGGCGGAGGGCAACTTGCCGTTTAGCACCACGACAGAGCCATGCGAACGAGATGGGGCTCATGGCTGACATCAGAATTGCAGGACTTCTGAGCAATGCAATGTCTTGCCCTGCCACCATTAGGCCTAGTACCTCCTTCCCATCAGGTTGCTTCACAGACACTCTCAAAGCAGGGAGATAGCAACTTGATTGTAGATTATTTCCTCAATGCATGTAAATCAAAACACATAACCCCAGTTCATTCGCCCCTCGTCCTATGCCCCGTCGTATCGACGTTCGATGACCGCATCCCGCCCTCAGGCATAAACCGCTTCCCGATGTCCAAATCTTTCTGCGAAGGCTCGCCCCTGTCTGTGTGCGATCCGGATCCAGTGTGCTTATGCTCTAAGACAAACAATGTCAGTACTATTATCACTCTTTTCTTTTGTAACCAAGAGCGGCGGTACACATTAAGGGGCTATTACCGGTGAACTTGTCTTTCAGATTCTGAGCGTCGAGGCCGGTGACCTTGGTTGAGGGAGCGGAATCGCGCGTGCCCTCGGGCGCGGGGTTCTCGGGTCGGTATCCGTATTCCATGATATATGGGTTGGTGTCTTCCAAGCTGCACAAGTAGGTATTGGTAGTCAAGGTTCCAGTCGGCAGTTCTATGGGAAACACGAATTGTACGCCTTCAACCCCTACGCGTGTCGTTATATATATAGCTCATTCCTCATTCTCGAATGCACCTTGACGTCGACTATCACTTGACGATGCTGTCATTGTTAGGTTACCTAGGCTTTGGGTATCACGCCTTGATGATATCATCTCCGAAGTCAGCCGCCCCGCCGCCATCGCCAAACGTCTACGTAAACCTAACAGTGCACACGGAAGGTTCATGTGGAGGAGAATTCCCGTTTAGTCCTGGGTAATAAAAGAAGTGGCAGGGCTCTTCGCCCTGCCGTCCGTCATGGTCACCTCATTGCGGGGTGTGTCGACCCCGTAGCGACCGGAGCCAGCCACAGCATTTACACACAATCCTTACTTCCAGGACAGGTCGGTCTCCGTCCTGTCTATTTCTTATGAAATAAGCGCTAATCCCCGCTCCGCGATCGTGTTGAATGCTGCTCTGCGAAACGCTGAGAGGCGGGGCGGGGCACCTTCGACCATGGGGTTGCACCAACAACTCGGGCTAACAATGCCGTATTCACAAGTGGCAAGTAAATGTAGGGCAAGGAGAGACCCTGCAGTACGCGGGTCTCAGGGACTTGCTGCCGAGGTTGGAGCGCTTCGGCTGGATACGAGGCGACACCAAAGCCTGCAGGGCGGGAGTGGCAGCGTCGCAACCTGAAGCTCGCGAAGCCTGGGGCTGACAAGCGATTGTCTCCTGGTGTGCGGAATGCGATCGCGGGGTCTTGGCGGCCCTGGGGACTGAAACATATTGCGCCAAATGTTTCATGCCCTTGCGCCGCCCCAAGCTGGGACCATTAACCCTAAAATCACAGTGAAAATGAAAATCAGAGGCGATCCCAAGCCCGGCGTATCCTGTAGGCCTCGGGGCCGAGCTTGGTTCTCGTGTTCAACGCCTGGTACCTTTGCCGCAAGTGCCGCTAGCGGAAGGTGACTTTTCCAGAAGAGGTACATCGAGCATCTGCCCCAAGCCATATCGGGTTAGGGAGCCGCCCCATCTGCCAGAAACGACTCGTAACGGCCTGTCTTTGGCTGTCTTTGGTGAAGGCTTACCCCGGCTCGGATTGAGCTTGGACGCCAAGGAATCCGACGATCAGAGTGCCTGTGGATCGTCGTCGCGCACGCTCCATCTACATGTGAGACAGGTTGGGAGAGCGCCATCCCTCCCTCAAGACACTCCTCTGTATCTGTTAGGGCTTTCTCGTCAGGCCAGCGAGTGTAGGTTTGCCAATGGTGTGGTTTCGGGCTTAGGGGTGCCGGGAACCAGGGGGGGGGGCGAGAAACGGTTGGAAGGAAGGGCGAGGAAACACTCCCGAGCCCGATCTCCACTTACATGGCCTCAAGGAAAGAGTGGGGCATATCGGGGGCCTTTGTACATGGTACACAGGCGTTGGTCGGGAGGATCCAGATCGACTCGTCCCATTCTTGATTAAAATCTCGCCGGGCGCCTGCTCCTCGCGGATGAGTAAGTGGAAATAAATTGGCGGACGGTACGGCAAGATCCAATATTTGGCGGTGCTATACGGGCGAGGGAAGCGCCTGCACGAGGCTCCAGGGGCGCTTGAAATGCGGCCACTCCGAGCTCCGGGGACTGGAGCCACGTTCTTCGTGATGCAGTCTCCCTTGGCTCGCGTGGCTCTTGGGGAATCAACCTGCTGCTGCAAGTGACCGTTGTCGCTCTGGTGCAGGTGATGGGATGACAATAGGCAAACGCAGCCTTCGAGTCGAGCCTTGATCTCGACGGCGTTACGCCTCAGAGATGAGAGCAACTGCGGCGGCAATGAACATGGAGTGTACCCCGCTGATGGGCGGGTACCTTGCTTTGACGGTTCCATTGCGGCGGCCAGTCCCAGTCTCCTCGAGATGCCCAAACTTGGCAGGCTTTGACCGTGGGCAAGTCTCCGCAGCGGGTGGACTTGGCCGGACCTTTTTTAGTGCCACGGGAATGGCTGTGTTTGCCAGCGGTGGCTGGGCCCGGGAGGAGACGAAAAACCACCGGTTAATATCGCCAGGGGGCCATTTATGGGTGTTCCGTAAATAGATAATGAGTACTGAACTATTCCCGGCTTCCGATAAGGATTGGGGGCATGAGGTTGCCTTGAAACGAAAGTGTGCCTTCACCTCTTATTCCTTGACAACCAGTACTCTATTTTCTGTCATGCCCCTTTCCACAGGTTGTCCGTTGTGCAATGCTCCTTCCAGGCGGACCCCTCTCTTGAGAAGGGAGACCCTGCGCAGTTTAGGCAGGAACTGTGGCGGCGTGGCCCAGGAAGCCGCGATGTGGGCGCTCCTTATCCCTGCTCGCTGGAAGTACCTGGTACAATTCCCCTGCGGTGGTCACCGCTCACCAGTGGCCCCCCTCACGCGTCACCTTTCCCACTTCCACCCACCCCTGGCTCGTCCAAAGGTCCCACGCCTCCCTCGGCTGTCGCACCCCACTTATTATTAAGACACACCCCTGCTATTGCCAGTCATCCCCTGGTCTTGTGTCCTGCGCAAGTCACCCCCTCCTGCATAATATCTGCCTACATCGAGCCCTCTTTCTCCCGTTTATATTGCCACCATTCGCTCCCAGGGGTTAAGCTGCCGATTGATCGCATTCCATTCAACACCTCTTTTCGACCCGGTAGGAGTTGGCTCTTTTTCCTGAATCAACCGACTCTAACTTGGCGCCGAATTTGTCGTCATCCGGAGCCTCAGCGTCATCCGGCTTCAACACAAACGCCTCGCCAGTCATCGCTTCCCTCGACCGTCGTGCAACTGTCGATCCTATCCCAAGAAGTTTCGACCATGGCCTTTCGCACCCATCTAGGGAACCATGACAACAGTCCAACGAGTTAATTAACCAACCTAGCATCGCGCGACCGTCTCACAACCATGGCGCTGTGGCCGTTTCGCCGCAAGTCGGGTCGCAAACGCGCGAGGAGCGGCACCACACTCTCCGACTCGGAGGGTGGGGCTTATGGCGACAGAGTTCCGAATCCCCGTAGCCACTTCGCACATAGCTCGCCAGTCCGGCGGCGCAGCACCATTAAGAAACGACGGACTGAACCTTCGTCCACCACCGCCGAACCTCGACCGAGGAAAAACAGCTTCTCTCCTGGCCGTGCGGACTCGATTCATGTCGACCACCGACGTCGTCGCGATATGGCCCAAACCGTCGGAGTAGACCCTTGGATGCGCCCAAACGGATATCGGTCAAACGAAAGAATAGAGGAAGAAATCATGCGGACAGGAGCCCCGACTCTACACGGCAAGGGAAGCGGCCGGCGATTAACCAAGAAGAGTAGTAAGCGGCGGAGAACCGACCACGACAGAGAAGCCGAGATCAAGGCCATGACAAGTCCATCACGGACTCGATCGAAGGCCGAGGCCCGGAATTTCACTAGGCCAACTAGAACGAGCAGCAAACGGGTGAAGACTGGGCCTCCGCTGGGGAGAACCTGGGAACACCCGTCTAGTGATGTGTCCTTACCCTCTGCCGAATCCATAAGATCGGGCATGTCGTCGGACTCGGAACACGGCGCATTTCGACTCGCAACACTCGCCTCCCTGGCTCCTCATCCAACTCTACATTATGTTGTTTCTCCGCGATGGGGTTCTCCCTCCCCACAGCCACCTTCAAGGAGTGGTTCTCATAAACGAAAGCTCTCAGAGCGCCCGCCAGTGCAGGAGGATCCGTCACAGTCACGCAAGCGGATCGACGATCTGGCCGATGATTTCGACGCCAGCGATATCCGGGAGTTGATGGAGCGTGACAAGCGGAGGCGCGAAAGGAAGAAGCTGAGGGATCAGGCTCGCGCAGAGAAGAGGATATCTCGCATGGCGGAAGAACGGAAGGCCGCACAGGCAAAGGCCGCACAAGAAGGGTCACCCCCACCTCCCAACCTCGAGCGCGGCGTTGCCGGCCGAGAACTCCCTGAGTGTGGCACCAACGCGACTTCGGCTGTTATTACGTCGTCCAGACTTCGACGTGCGGACAGAAGCGAGCCCCAGCCTGATGAATCATTGGGAGGTGCGGTAGCTGAGAACGGGTTTCAGCGTCGGACTAGGGAGCCGCTGAGCGAGTTCCACGACACGAATAATATACCCCCGGACACCCTTACACCGCAGGACGGAACCGAACCCCCGGCTGTCGAGCCATACGCTCCCCGCTCTCCAACGAGTCCAGTCTTTAGGAAATCCTCAAAATCAAAGAAAAATGCGTCTAAATCATCGCTCGAGCCCGGCCAATCAAAATCGACGTTATCGTCGCCGCCGGCAAAGCTTGAGGAGGTTAAAACTAGTCAATCCGAGGGTCTTCGCAAAGTTCGCATGTCCATCTCGGCGCTCTTCCGATGGGGCACCAAGCGGAATCGACAAAGTTCAGGCCCCTCATCGTTCTCGAACACATCGCGGGAAGAAATGCAAGCTGCTGCCCAAGCCCAGGCGGCAGCCTCCACCTCATCTGTACCACCCGTGGCTGCAGCAACGGACTCAGGTGTCTCTGTGGTGCCAACGAGGAAAGTCAGCGTTGGAGCTCCGAAGAGGACGAGATCTCGATTTAAGGAGGATCTCCCTGAACTACCACTGTCACCCCCTGATTCACGGAGGGCGTCCCTTGACGCAACACCGCCAATCCCAGAACACCCAGACATACAACAGGCAACCAACAAGGACAGCCGATCCTCGACACCAACAGATCGCCCTGGCGATGAGGTGATGCGCCAGACGCCGGTCTCACAGCACGAAGATGAGAACGGTCCATCTCCGGCACCGCACTCCATCTCCCTAGCCTCCATCGACTCCGAAGGTTCTTGGCTCTCAGGTCGGATAACCAAGCGGTCTCCTGGCTCCCGGCAGACACTTCGGGAACAGGCGAATTCGCGTGCGACTAGTACGAACGGCACGGAGGAGGAACTTGGTATTACCGAGGATGAATACCTTTCTCGGTTGACGCCCGCGAGACTCATGCGCACCATGCCCAGCCAGCGACAGCCTTCGGCGGCGACGGATGCAATTCCGAGCAGTGATGAGGACGAGCCGATGGACGAAGGTGAAGTTAAGCTGGGTGCTGTGAACGCGCGTCGTCAACCCGGTGTGGTTCATGCGTCCTCTAGGCCTTCGGCTGTAAGCAGGATGAGCCACCAAGGGTTGGTGGTGTCGTGTGACGAGGAGCATTGAATGGAGCACGAGCTGCACCAAGATAGACCATATCTGGTCGCTCGAGGCAGCCAGCGAGGGCACCGGCACTTCAAGCACACGAGACGCGGAGTCCCGGGACCTTGGAGCTCTATGGGCAGCAAGAAGCAAAGCACTGGACCAGCCGTGCGAGAAGGAGGAATAACTGCTTGAGGCCATACTGGCAACCCATAACAACAGAGATCCGAGAAGCACGATCAGCATTATTTTACCAACGGGCTTCTTTCGAAGTACCACCACGGCGCGACTCCCGCGATATTTCCTACTCCTACAACCGACCCTATTCGATCGTTACTATCCATTTCCTATCTGTCATTGAAGGAAGGAGGAGAATCGGATAAAAGAAAAAAAAAGAGAAAAAGAAGAAAAGTGCTTCTCGGTTCGGCGCGATTCGGACGTTGACGGCCTTGTCCTCATTACACGGTTTACTTCGCACCCGCCATCGCTGGTGCTTGGGGCTTGAATCTTGCGCCTTACAGCCTGCGGGTCCTCCGCTTCTGCTCGTCATCGACGTTCAAAATATAGCTTTCCGTTCTGCTCGTTACTCACTCAACTTTGATATGCTGTATCAAACCTACGGAGGTGTGGCGCGGGTGCTACACCTCATGCCTTTCGATTCTGCCTCCGGGGAGAGGCCCTAATGAAGCCCGCCCGGTCTCGGCCGTGGACGCTGAGCGTCCCTCGTCTCACCCGATTTAACCAGGTGGGGCCCAGGGTATAATGACATTATTACCATTGCTCTGGACTGGTGGGTCACGGTGGGTTTTGATTGTTGTTTTGTGCTGGGATAGACGGACTGGGTTATGGGGCGCAATATCTAATAGGGATGGTGGGAAGAGGGGTGGAGGGTGTTGATGCGTGGAGTGAACCAGTCTCTTTAGGTTCCGGGAGTTATATGAGAGGAGGGAGGGTATACATCACGAATGGAAAGAGTCTAATTGCCATGTCGAATTGCTTGATACGATGTTGTGCTCTTAAGTCAACGTGCGCTCTTGAGACGCTGGACCAATCTCTGGGCCAGCATTGGCATTGAAGTGAGAGTATTATTGGGTTTTGAATTGGTCGACAACATGCAGACACGCAAGTAAAAATCCTGCCGGCGCAACTCTGAAGGAAAGTCGAAGGAGGTGACGAATACGCCGGAGAAGGGCAGTGCCACGGTGTTCTGCTGGAAGAGTCGCTGCTCCTACCAATTTGGTTCTATGTGCTCGGAGCCGTGATATTCCAATGGGGACAGGATAGAAGGGACGGAAGAGCTCAACTTACTAGGACATCAGGCTCCTCGGACCAATACGCAGCAGTCAGCAACTTCCCCTGGCACGCGTATTGAGTCTTGACCCCCGCTAGACCTCCACACTCCAGTACAACCGACCGCCTAGCCTCTCCCTATCCTTGAGAGTGAGGGCGATCTCGCACAAGTTCGAGATCCGCGTGTCGGTAGTGGTGGAGAAGTCTGGGACGGAGAGAGTGAGGGCAGAGAGAGAGTCCGTGGTGGCGATACCGAGAATAGAGAGGTTGGGATACTCCGTACACGAGTTGAGCTGGTGAGGCGAAGGCTGTTAGGGCAAGGAGGCGCATTGTGTTGCTTGCTTCTGCAAGTATTGGGGGGTAGTAGGGGGAGTGTCCTTGGTTACGAAGGTCACGATGCAGGGTCTCCCTGATTTAAGGCGCGAACATGGGAATAATTAAGCGGCGCACATCCACTCCAATATGGCATTCCGGAATTCTGGGATACAGTCATCCAGTTCGAAAATGGACTCGGGAAGACTTCTAGATGATCCTTCGCTTCTCCACTGGTAATTGTTCTAATGGGTTGGGTCCATTCAGTCAGATTACAATGCGGGCCTCCTGACAGCTCTACCCGTTCCCGGGAGCGGCTCGATGACTGCCTCGCAGTGGTTGCCGGAGACACCGGTAACGGGTCGCTACGCCAAGCGGTCGTCTTATTGTAGACCGTGTAAGACACGCTCTAATCGACGCTGAAGCCCATTGCTTATGCATTCCCAGGGATAATCCCTGGTCTGTCCAATCCTTTTTGTGTTTGGACAAGTCTATTTTCGTCCTCAGCCGTCCTTCATCTTCGGAATGTGTGGCCCATTTGTCTCACTTTGACTGGAAACATGGCGGGATCTCCCTAACAAGATATTGTTCTGATGGCATTAGGGGGTTGAATAGGGAAAGCCCCTTTTCTACAACGCCGAGTAAACTTACTCGCTTGGACCAGAGAGTTCATTAATGAATGTCTCATTATTATTCTTGGTGTTATCCCAAGTGAGATGGCAACCCACCTCCCCCCCCCACAAAACAATATCTTTGTGGTGCCTATATAACATTGGCTTTGTGGAAAAGGGGAAAGATGTCGGCGAGGGTAGAGGCCTTTGCCCGAAAGGAGTTCAAACAGGCGAGGACATCTCGGCGCAATATAAAATGGACCGGCCGAGGCGGACTCCTGCTGGGATGTCACCACTGCTGAGACGCCTGAATTTAGACATCTATGGCTTGGATTATAATGCTCGTAGGTTAAGCTGGCGTAAATATAGAATCTCAAAAGTTCAGCAACAGAAGAACTGCCATTCGGTTCAAAGAACGCTATCGGGCATCTACCAAGACTCAATAATACTATGTTATCACAAGAAATATGTAAAGGGCAACGAATCTAGCAATGTTCCTCGTAAGATTCTCCCAGTTCGCTCTATGCAAATAATATATACACACATTATACAGATCTATCAGATGGCCATCTGTCCACCACTGCCTCATCCTCGCCCCTAGTTACAAACTCTTCACTAGAATGATGAGCTGTATGCCGATGGCAATCACATCTTTCAATCGTAGCTCCTCCCTTAGGGCGCTGTAACTGTCTGTCACCAAGCCCCAAATCAATCGCGGATCCCGCAGCGCGTCCCACCACGTCTCGTTCGGCGGCGCGGCCTCAGCCTCTACCGCTCGGCTCTCCGCCTCCGCCGGCTTCAACGCCGCTATACTCTCGCGCATCTCCTCCCGCATACTCCCTAGCCCCTCCTCCATCCGGTCCAGCAATTTCGCCTCCCTCTCCTCCATACTATTCAGCAGCCTCCCCCTCTTCCACGGCTCGGCCACAAACTGTAGTAGCAGGAATAGTAGCACGTTCACCCCCATTAGCCCCCACGTGCCCCACGTACTCGCCCTACGTATCCTGTCGCTGTACACTTGGTGCTCGTAATACTGCTTCGACATGCCGGCCACCCACTCGTTCGTGAGTGCCTGCTCGCGCGCCTCGGCGTCCTCGACGGCCTTTGTCGCCTGCGCCACCTCCGTCTCGAGCCGATAGTCATCCTCAATCAGCTCGGCGAATCGCGCCTTGTCTGACTGCACCCAGCTCGCCTTGCGCGCCAGTAGCGTCGCCATATCGCGTTGCGTCGTGACCTGCGCAGCGGACGTGTCCTGGAGTCGCTGGCGCGCAGCGCGCATGGCGCTGCGGGCCTCGCCGAGGGTTTTCTCGAGGCGGGTGTTGTTGGCCGTGATGGCCTCGATAGAGGAGTAGCCAGTTAGCGAGTTGAAGGCTTGCAGACCCGAGACGTAGCGGTCCTGAAGGTTATCCATGAAAGAAGAGAAGCGGGCGGCGAGGTGGGGGCGGCGGCTATCGGCGGCGGAGGGAAGGCCAGGGTCTGAGTCCGGGGGGTTCTCGGATGCGGCGGATTCTTGGATAGTAGAGGGGGGTTCAACGTCCGACTTGGGCGATTCGGGCGAGTTGGAGGGTGTCCCGGCCGGGGTATCGTTCGCTGACGACTCGGGCGACTTGGGCGGGGGTTCGGGCTCTGACTCGAGCTGGGCGCGCATCCTCTCATAATGTGAGGAGGGGCCTTTCGACGAGGAGTACGCCCTTGAGACTAGCGGGGACCGAATCCATGGCGCTGGCCCAGAGAGCGTCTTTAGCTGCGGGTTTACCCACGAGCCCAATTTGGGACTCGATAAGACGCTGTGATATAGCCGCACGGCCCCGGTGGTAGCCCGGAGCGGGCGGAGTATCGAAGAGGCCATTCTACGGCAGCTGCAACAGCTACATGCCGCGGGGTGTTCGGAAAGCTGTTGAGCGATCGATGGTGGAGGTCCGTTGCTCGTCCGGGAGCTCTCGGCAATTTCAGTGACACAATTCTGCCGGGCCAGGTGGGGACGGCTGGACAACCACCGCCCGTCGGACTCCATCTTGGCGGTCCCTGTAAAAATTTGCACAGCCGATGTCGCTGGCAGCTGGACCCCTGCCCTGGCGCCCCATTCCATGGTTGCCCAATAGGGCCCGCCAGTCAGGCACGCCGAGACCCCTGGACTTGCGAATTCCCCATCCCCATTGAACCCCGCCATCCGCTGCCCCGCTGCTATGTGCAGATATCGACGCTCGCGCCAAGCCGCTGCACCACGCATGGTCAGAACTGTTCTGATGGCACGAGGGAGTTCACCGCCCTAGGAGAGGAAGATGTAAACGGGATAGTCGGATTTGCCGTACTTGGGATCTTTGCCGTCCGGGGCTGTACAGCGTAGATTAACGAAGGGTGTGTGGGTCTGACGGAGAGGCACTTTACCTACTCCTAGGATCTTCTCGTCTCGCGGGTGACTCGTCTCAAACCGCTTATCTTGTAAATCTCGTAGGAAAACACGATATAACAGTCCTTCTTGGCCACTTCGACCCCTGGACCGCTCCTAGACTTCACAATTGTAACACTCTCACCCACATCAACATCACTTACACGCTTCCCCACCTCCCAAACCCTCACGATGGCTATCGGTGGCACCAACGGCACCAACGGCGCCACGCCGCCAAAGTTCGTCTTCTTCACGGACTTCGACGGCACAGTGACCCTCCAGGACAGCAACGACCACTTGACCGACACACTTGGCTTCGGTAACCCGCGACGCGTGGCCCTAAACAAGGCCGTCCTCGCCGGGACCATCTCCTTCCGCGACTCCTTCGCTGAGATGCTCGACTCCGTCAAGCTCCCATTCGACGCCTGCGTCGCCAACCTGCTGCAGAACATCAAGCTGGACCCCCATTTCGCCGAGTTCTACTCCTGGTGCCGGAAGGAGGGCATCCCTGTCGTGGTGCTGAGTGGCGGAATGAAGCCTGTCATCGAGAGGTTGCTCGTGGAGCTGCTGGGGGAGGAAGAGATGAGGGGCATGAAGATCGTGAGCAACGATGTAGCGTCAAAGGATGGGAAGGATATCAATGAGGAGGACGGTTGGAAGATTGTGTTCCACGATGAGAGGTGAGTGTTCCCGGTGTCTCCATTGCGGGAAAAGGGAGGTGGCTGACCCGCGTAGTGAGCACGGCCACGACAAGTCCATCGAGATCCGGAAGTATTCCTCCCTCCCAGAGGGCCAGCGTCCCACCATGTTCTACGCCGGCGACGGCGTGTCAGATCTCTCCGCCGCCAAGGAGACGGATCTACTCTTTGCGAAGCAGGGCAAGGGTGAGTGGTCACCTCTCACAAACTGTACGACCTAGGGACTAATGGCGGAACAGATCTTGTGCTTTACTGCGAGAGGGAAAAAGTCCCCTTCGTTACATTCGAGACATTTGGAAGCATCCATCAGACTGTGAAGGATGTTGTTGAAGGGAAGACGACGGTTCAGCAAGAGGCCAAGGGCCGGCTGTGACGTTCGATATTGGAACCAGGGATGAGATATGCATACGCTGCTATTCTCACACGGAATTAAGTAAAGCGGGTTTCTCTGAATGATAGACTAAATAGACTTATATACTGGGAAATAAACTTGTCAATCGGGAGAAGGCACCCTTTCATCATAGCTTGCTCTTCACGCCTCCCCGCGACAGCTCCCCTTTTATATCCGTCACCAGCTCAACCACCTTCTCCGCACACCCAAAGCTCCCCTGATACCCCCATCCCGCATGGCCATAGTTATGCACCACTTCTACTTCCCCATCACTCCCTTTAACAGCCTCCCTCTCAATCCTCACCCCCCGGGGCCGAAATGGCCTCAAGCCGACCCCATGCCGGATGATATCCAGCCCCGCGACACCCTTGCCTCCTGTCAGCTCAGGGCACACCTCCACCGCCCTCTTCATAATACGCATCGCGATGTTCGGATCGGGGTTCGCATCCCAGTTCCCCTTATCATACGTGCCTCCCAATATCGTCCCCCCGCCGGCTGCCCTCGTCATAACATAGCACACCTCCGTGTCCCCGTCCGCCGTCCCAGACGTGGCAAGCATATACGGCGCCTCATTCCTCACAACCACAACCTGCCCCCTCGCTGGCGCCATCGTCTTGTCCTCCACCCCACCAAGCTTCATAGCCCCAAGCCCCGTAGCGTTGACGACTATCGGCGCCTTCGTTCCCGGCGAGTGGCTGAATTTTGCTGCGTCGGCCACGTGTGAGACAACGCCCCGCCGGAAGACGACGCCGTTCTTGCGGCACTCGCCCACCAGGTAGGGCAGGAAGACGGCAGTGTTGATGCACACGGACGTGAATGCGCCGCCTGAGTCGTGGCCAGCGGGGACCTCGTTGGGGCGTAGCTCGCGGTACTCGTCGAACATGGTCTTGAACCAGGGGTCCCGCGCAAAGAGGGCGTCGTAGAAGTTGCTTCCCGGGGTCTCGGGCTGGTCCTTGTGGCGGCGGTAGACGCGCGTTTCTGTCGGGAGATTAGACTCTCGCTAAGGACTTAGGATGCTCTCGATTTGAGAGTGACTGACCCTGGAAGTGGATTCCAGCGGCAGGGACCTCCTGCGTGAGTCTCTTCAACTCGGCCCACGTTCTTCTCTCCAACCGACTGTTCTCCTCTACAGACATACTTCACCCAATCAGTATTAGCACAAGAACCGCTCGGAGTCATGGAATCCGGCCTGAAGGCCGAGCCCGGAGAAACTCACGGAAGGACGTTGGCGCCGGCCCATGGAGACGTGTACTCAATGTCATAGTCCCCCGGCATGTGCTTCGCGACAACAGTGACCACGTTCTCTGGATCTCTCGAAAGCAGCAGGGCGCTCGTGAGCCCGACGACTCCCGCCCTGTGTTTGGTCAGAATCCCACTCGGTCGGTGTGTGACACAAGAGTCCCCCAAGTGAACTTACCCAAGAACTACGATAGCCTGCGGCATCTTGATTGAGAACCACTCACGGTTGAATCATGAAGCTGACTCGTATTTGATGATGGTGAGAGCACGATCCAAGGTCCGGTTCTCGGATGAGGGGTAGAGCTCCTACTTATACAGAAATACACACGCGATGTATAGGTTGAGTCCACACTAGATCCACCGCGCCCAAAAATGATAACATTCATCGGTGAACACACGATACACATACGTCTGTGGAAGAGCGGAGTGCCCACTAGCGCGATCGGATCTCCTGAAGGCCAGAATTATGGCCGTTCCCGAATCTCGCCTTCCTAGTTGGGCAATCCGTCTTTCGGTAAAGCGCGGGCTTCGGGGCCGAGAACTTACAGGCCACAGGGCGTTCGGGGCGGGGTAAAATTCCACCCGGTCCGGCGCCCCCTTTCATCACTTAGTCATGCATGCACGAAACCCATGCTTCCGGCCACTCCCGTTTTCGAAGCGAGCTGCTGAGCTCCTCCCGATCCCCTGCAGGTAAGGGAGCGAGGGGGGTTAAGATTGCTTTCTGTTTCCAGTATGGATTTTGAACGGAGTATCAATATTCCACCCAATGCAAGCCTGTCGTTTCCCCATGGTTCCCCCTAATTTTCAGGTTTGCAACCACGAATGAAAAGAGCTGCGACAGCTTGTTTCCTAATGGGAAGGAAAGAAAAACACAAAAAAAGCCATCATCCATAAAAACATAGTCCCTTTCCCATATGCAGTCTATTGAATAACCATCCAGCTTCTCTTAGAGTGCCTTCTGCACGAGGCTCTTCAGGCCCTGGGGATTAGCCCCGAGCAGCTCGTCGACCTTCTCTCCGTCCTTGAAAAGCAGGAAGGTGGGCATGGCGCGGATGCCGAGCTCGGCCGCGACGTCAGGCACAGCGTCGACGTCGATCTTGGCGAAGGCCACGGTATCCTTGTACTCAGGGCTCTCGGAGTGCCTGTGTTGGGGGAAAGACAGATTAGGAGCCGTTGCTTTACTAGATCTGTAAAAGGGACGAGAGGAAAATAAAATGACAACCACGATGAAAGGGGAACGGGTTATGGACAAAAGGAACGGCGGGAAACTTACTGCTCGAAAATTGGGGAGATGATCTTGCAGGGCCCGCACCACGTCGCGAAGAAGTCGACAAGGACGGGCTTGCCCTCGGCGAGGAGAGCGTCCCACTCGGACTTGCTTGAATGTATTATTAGTATCCCGAACAACAAATGACAACGATTTTGACAATGTCTATCGGCGTAGGCTCAATGCACCCTCACAGCGGGCCCGTTTGAGGATAGCTCCGGCAGCCGCTGCAGACGCACTCGGCCGAGGAATGACCTCATATCCGGGCGGGGGCAGGGACAGCGCCAGTTGCGGGGTAGCCACAACAAAAACTTACCTGTTAATAGCCTTGACGACCATGTTGGGCGAGGTTGTGTGGAAAGATCTAATGGGCCTGGCGGATAAGATTCTCGGTGCGGGAGAGACGAAGTTTGAGCTTGTAGCGCGTCGTGAGAGACGGAAGAGGTGCTGTGACATATTGGGAAAGGGAGGAGGGGGGGGACCAAGCTGGGCTGCGGGCGGGAAGGGGCAGACGACTTATGTACAGTTACCGAAGCGCAGGAGGGGGAGGGGGCACCAGCGGGCTGTGCGATGGGAAAGACAGACACGCAGCGGGTTGGTAAGATGGATGTGGTAGTGTGTTTACTAATTCTCCTTGGCAGGCCTTTAGTCAGGATCCAAGGGCGTGAATTACCCGAGCCGACCACGGCCGTGTGTCACCGGAATGTACATGTACCCCGACTCTCAAGTAGCAGGCAGGGCAGCTATTAGAAAACCTGCACAAAATGGGAGTAAGAGAGACAACGGGGGCACACCGGGAGCGTGGAAGGGTTGCGAGCGCGTCCTCCCTCACAAGCTTGAAATGGCGCAATCGGAGGCTTCATGCACAAGCGACAACGCGGGCAACTATTAGCCTTTCAAGGTTCTCTGGACCTCCACGAGCTTCAGAATCTCGGCGTGACAAATGCAGCTCTCGCCTGAGGAGGCAATCCCTTCCATGCCAAATCATTTCTCATCCGACCCCTCCGAGGTTCGGCTCCCTGGGTGATTCATGAGCTTGTAATGGCGGCCGATTGTCTCACACGGCTTAGGAATTATATCCACAGAATTGCAGTTACCCTCCGATGATGGCCCCGCCTCGAAGGTACCTATACATTGATCATGAGTGAGGGGCACCCGCCTGACGTAACCAAGGACTTCACAAACCCAATTGCGTAAAATTTCCCCGCTGGAGCTACCGCCGCCCCTCCGCCGAGACCCAGCCCGACGAGCCCGGCAGTGACAAAATCTGCATAACACTCCGCGCTCGCCATCGTACCTGTACAATCCGCCTCGGTGCATACTGAAAGCTGTAAATCCTGTCCGCGCGCCCGTCCGAAATGCCCAGGTCAAAGGCACAGATCGCGAAGGCGCTCTCGGCCCTCGACCCGCCGAGTACCCTCCTCCCGAACCAGGTCATCGCTCGCGTTGACAAAGCCCTCGGCCACGCCCGGTATGCCTGCGTGCTTCCCAGCAAGATCGTCGTGACGGCAGATCTCGACGAGCGCTTCCACCAGACCGTCTGGGTTGAGCGCGGCAACTACGTGCTCCTGGAGCGCTATGATCCGAAAGAGGTGGACGGCGAGGCCGTGGCCAAGATAGTCAAAATAGCTAAGGACGAGAAGCTATGGAGAAAGATGTCGTACTGGTACGTGCTATTCTCTGGGTATCATATTATACGGGGTTTATCTAACGTAGCCCTCCGCCGAGATGTAGGCCGGCTGAGTTTCCTAAGTTCCAAGACCCCGAATCGGATGATGAGGATTCGCGTGTGGGCAAGATGCCACCCAGCGACTCCGAAGACGACGCATAGACCCCTCGATTCGCGAAAGGCGTATAAAACAAGCCTCACTGCTCCTTTGCATCATCAGGCCTCTCCTGCACTTGAACATCCTGCCTCCACATCCACGTAACCCTGTCCGTCAATGCTAGCGCCAGTACCACCACGATGGAACTAATTGGCGTGCTGGGGAACACGTTCCACGCCCACTCCTGCGCCGCCCAGACGATGTATACGACGATGGGGTGGACCCCCGCGTTCCAGAGGAGGAAGGGCGTCGACCATGCCAGGTAGGCGTAGAACTGGTAGTGGAGCGATCTCGCGAAGAGGAGACCCGTGTTGTTGGCTGTCAGTATAGTCGCGAGCACGAAGCGCGGGGTCACCTTTCGGGATATGATGGCCTCCTCTCGCTCTGTAAAGGGCGATTTGCCGCGGATGAAAGAGGGTACCATGCTCAATAGAGACTGCCCACCAGGGACCAGCCACTGGCGGTTGATATACCCATATAGCGCCGCCGCGTGGGTGACCAGAAGACACACTGCTAGGTCCTTGCTTAGGAATATATGCTCCGGAACCATACGCATATTCACAGTCCACTGATACTTGAACTCCCTCGTCAACTCAAACGCCCTCGAAAGGTATCCCTTCGAATTGACTGTCAAGAATGGGATAGCGATAGCAATCTGTGTCTCAAGCATCAGCATTGCCATACGCAGGCTCCCGTGGAAGCCCCTTCCCAGGAACAAGACGACAGCAACGGCGGGCAGCGCGAGGAGGAGGGTCATCTTTGTTCCGAGTCCCCAGCAGTACGCCACGCTGCCGAGGGTCCAGGACCGGCGCTGGAGGAAGAAAATGGCGAGCCAGAGGCAGAAGGTCGCGACGCAGTCGTTGAAGCAACGGAGCATAAAGACGCTGTGGAGGCGCTTGGAGAGGACGAGCAGGGGTAGTATGTACGGCGGAGCCTGTTCGGATGTGGTTAGCTCTGACGACAGACACCATCGTGGGCTGGAGGTACACCCTACACCGGCTTTCCTGTAGCACGTCATGACGAGGGCTAGCGTGGCCAAATACAGCCCTGCGAATATACACTGCGCGAGGAAAATGTTCTTCCCCTGATCCGTGACGTAGTAGAGCGCCGTGTAAGTGTAGACGTGTGCGGCGGGATATACCAGCGGGCCTGTGCCGCCCTCGATGCGCGTGTAGTCCTTCTCTCCGCCGAGGAAGAGCTCGATCTGCTCCATGTAGGCCACCCAATCGATCTCGGTATCTGCCATATCCAATTTCAGCCGACCCCTTTCCCCGGAACGGAAGTAGCCGGTGGACAGGCTCAAACTTACAGGGAACCCTCCAGATGACCAGTGCGCACAACACCGCGTCGAAAAGTAGGAGGAGAGCCGGAACGAACCTCGAGAGCGGGTGCCGCCCATTGGCAACGCCGATGCCAAGGCGGATTGCCTGCGTATGGAGGGGCACCGAACTCCCGTCCATGGTTCCTGCGATTTCGTCACTGCTTTTGCGAGAGCTTCGGACCGCGGGGCGCAACAACGCGACTTGGGTTTCGGTGATGGTTTAAAGTGGAGTGCTAAATGATGACTAAGGTCATAGAGAAGTTCTGGAACAGGAAAGGAAGTTCACGGTCAACTGTCACGTGGAGTGTTTCTTAACGTTGTCCATTGGGTAAAGTACCCATAGATCCTGCTCTCAAATCCGTTCTCATATATGAAGATGAACATTTTTCTGTTTCATTTATCGTATCTTTATTTGCTTTGATCCCATTATCGCCTTCTCCACCCTGTTTCGTAATCGACACGAGGTATTCCTTGACAAGCATAATCCATCGCGAATAAAAACATTCAACCCTTCAGCCCCAATCTCATATCCAGCTGTCTCTCCAACGTGGACAGAACTCACTCAGAACGCCCAACACAACACCGTAGTCATTTAGGGGTCCTGCGAGGGCCCCCAAGCTCTCCCCGTATCCTATACCGCGTCCGACTTAGTCAAATTCCGCCGTGTATGAGAAGCCCCTAAACTCCTCCTGCATGGCTTGTGACAGCACTATCGTCATGTTAGCCCCCTGTTCACGCCTATATGCCCTAGCACCGGAGAACTTACCTGACTGAACTGGAGTAAGGACTGGCGTGACGCTCGTGAACTCGGAATCGAAGTTGCTCGTGTCCGTCGCGTTCTTGATGCTCGGCATGAACGGCGGCTGCACCCGCTTGTGGTAGATGTCGTCCCAGTTGATCGACCGGAAGAACGGCTGACTCATGACCTCTTGCGCGTCCGTCGGCCCGCTCCCGAGCCGCTGGTCGGGCTCCCTGGTCAGGAGCTTCTGGAGGATCGAGACCGAGTCCCGGGCCATGTGAATGGGATACAGCGGTTCGTCAGAGAGAATAGCGTCGTAGATCTCATCTTCGTCCTCACCACGGAAAGGGGACTGCTGGAGGAGCATCTGGTATATCAGGACACCGAAAGCCCACCAGTCAACGGCCCTTCCGTACTTCTTGTCCAGCAGAATCTAGCACCTCCGTCAGCACATTCTTGGCATGCCCATAGATTCTGAGGGATTACATACCTCGGGGGCCATGAATTCAGGAGTTCCACAAAAGGTACTCGTCGTGGACCCGTACCACATATCCTCCTTACACAGACCATAGTCACCGATCTTGATGTGTCCGTCAAGAGTCAGGAGGATGTTGTCAAGTTTCAGGTCACGGTAGATGACACCGTTCTCGTGGAAGTACTTCAAGGCCAGGCAAACCTCAGCAGCGTAGAATCTGTGGGGACAATTGTTAATGGTACCGTTTTGAGGAAGTGGGATTGGGGCCACCGCGAGGTAACGTACTGAGCACGCTTGGTGCCAAAGTGCCCGCGCTGGATATGCAGCATCAAGTCACCACCGCTAATGTACTCCATGACGAAGTATACGCGAGTCTCCGTTTGGAAGCAAGCATGGAGAGTCGTCAAGAATGGATGACGCCCCCTGTTCGCAACCAGGAAAACCCGCTTCTCCGACCGAACGCTCTCTACCTCGTCGTTCTCGATGATAAACTCCTTCTTCAGCACCTTGATGGCATACAACTTCCTGGCCCTCTTCGTCTCCGCCAACATGACCTTTCCAAAGTTACCCTTACCAAGGACCGCCAGGAAGTTGAAGTGATCAAGCCCGATCCTCTGTCCAGTGCCGGGGTCGGTCGCGAGCGGCAGCGGCTTGCGTGGCGCGACGGAAAGATCAACTGGGGTAGCGCCAGCCGACTGGACTGCCGGCTCTTCCGCAGGCGGCTTCATAAACTGCTGCTGTTGGGGAGATACTGGAGAGTGTGGAGACTGGGGATACATATGTTGCATTTGTTGCTGGGCTTGGAGAGGCGGCTGCATCGGCTGCTGTTGCTGCTGCTGCATGGGGTGCTGCTGCATCGCAGCCTGAGGGTACTGTGGTTGGTTGACGTTGGCGTAGTCGGCCGGGTTATACTTTCGTTGCTGGGGTGCGCCATACTGCTGGCCCTGCCCATAGGGGTCGGCGGTCGATGATTGAGCAGTATTATCATAACCGTAGCGGTCATAGTCCTGTGGGCCGGATGGCCTCGTGCTGACGCTTGAGCCTGACATCGCGACAGAGGCCGCCGTTGCGGCCGCTGTGGAGCCCGATGAGATGGATGCTTGGTCAGATTGCACACGCTGCGCTGCGGGCTGGTTGGAGTACATGAGTTTGGCAGCTTCGGTTGCCTCGGGAGAGGCCTGGCCATATGAGGGTGTTTGAGAGGGCTTTGGTGGACCGGACTGTCGGAGTGTCTTCCCTGCCATGGATGCCCTTTCTTGTTCCCTCTGTTTCTGCGTCCTGATGCCCTCCAGGATCTGGTTGGCCGTAGCCATGGACATGCCGCAGAAGTCAGGGACCAAGTGGACGCAGTGGGCGTGACACGTAAGTCCGCACTCTGCCAAACACGTTAGCGTTGCATTTCTTTCGCGTAGTGGTTAGGTCGCCCCGAACTTCATACTGAACATACCTGAACATTTCCTGCTGTTCTTTTTACCAAACGGCAGCATGTAACCACAGTGACAGCACCAATTTGCGGTCATGTTCGAGAACGGCTGGAACCTGTGGGGGATGCGGTGGTTGATCTTCTCTTCGTCCGGATCCGTCTCCGCATTGCTCTTGCTGATGCACTTCGTGACGACGCTGGGATAGCACTTCGTGTGGCAGGTATACTTGCAGTCCTCGCACTGCATACCGGCAGAATACTTGAGGAACTCGCCGCAGAGAGCGCAGCGCATGACGTTGTAGAATTGCTGCTCGACGAACTTGTGGCCATACATCTCGTGAACATCCTCCTTCCGCTGACGAACAGCACCCTTTCGGCCCAAGCCGAGGTCTACGGGCCGGCGATCCTTGTTCGTCTTTTCGAAGCTGAGCGAGAGGTGGATCCGTCCGCTTGGTTCCAGGTTGAACCAAGCGTCGATAGGCCCAGCGGGGACTGGTGGAATGGCACCGCCGAGTGCCTGCTGGCCACCGGCTTGGAGCCCAGGTCCTCCGGCCCCAAATGCCTGTTGGCCTGGTTGAGGGCTCATGGGGAACTGCGAGGGTGGTCCACCTCGTTGCATAGTATCAGCAGACACCCAGCCAGAGTTATTGGTCTCTGCCTCGATCTTCTTCCGGCGCATCTCCTCAACGATATCAGATATCCTGACCCACAGCAGGCCGATAGGAAGGAGGTGCTCGCCAGGCTTGTCGTAGACAGTAAGCTCAAGCTCGTTGGCCTTGTCAACTTCAATGTTGTGGTACTCCGACTCCCACCGGTCATTGCGAGACGGCCGAGTCCGGGCGACGACATTATCTTCTACCTTGACAGTAACACTCGTCTCGGGGCCCCTGGTGAACCTGCCCGTGGTGGCGTGGTCGACATCCTTGACCGCCATGACACGAATCATAAGCTGACCAGTTAGGGGTTTGCGAAGGTTTGGCATGTTGATTGAGTCGTCTGTAGTAAGGAGTAACAGTCGTATTAGCACGAGACAAATAAGTGATGGGGCTTTTAAGAAACCACGTGCGTGACATACCATCAGGCGAATCCACAGAGTCGACATCTATATGAAGCTCCTCATATCTCTTCAAGGCCTGCTTCAGAAGGAGGATCTTCTGCTTGCTCTCAACTCGTCGAGCAGCGGCGTCGGCCTTGCTCTTCCTATCGCCCTCCATGCCGTACAGCTGGACCATCTTCTCAACACCTTTTAGGTATTGGACTTCGACATTTAGCTTGAACTGGATCTGGGAAAGCATAAGCTGGATTCGAGGTCCCAAATGCGGCGAGTCATATTTGATGAGGTCTAGAGAGGTCCACGGGGTTAGCAAATCGGACGCCGGGTCGGAAACGGAGTGGGGGTGCCCGCCATGTCTCGCATACCCAGCTTGGTGAAGTTCGGTCTCGGCTTGGATAAGTTCGATGACGGTGCCGCAGGGTCAAACGGCTGGCGAGGGGGCATTAGGTCGCCGTGCCCGCCGATCTGGCTGTATTCCTGAGCGCCATAGCCGGCTCGTTCGTTGTCTTTCGGAGGCGGGGCAGGGCCGTGGTCAGCGCCTAGGGTGTCTCCGCTCAGCGGACGGCCGTCGGAGCCGACAGACATATGTTCCATGCCGCGACGCATTTGCAGCTCGTTGAGCTTTTCCTCGAAGAACTGCATGTTCCGACGGCCGTCGCGTATCTGGGTGTCGAGCCTCGATCGGACGGCCTCATTGTTGGTCTGCGATCGCATAGCATTCGCAGCATTGATTAGAGCCTTCTCTCGCTCAATCTTCTTGTGGATGTCCTGAATCCGCTCGTCTTCGTTCATTTTGGCGGTGGACGGAGGGTTGGTGGCTTTCGTGTTTGGGGAATGGTGAGATTTGTTTCGGTGGTCCAAGGGCGCGGCCGGCTGCGGGGGAAGAGCGTTGGTCGTCGCAGGCAAACACAGAGAAGGGCTCTTGTTGCCCTCCTTCACTGCGGTTGGTGAAGGAATGAAAGGGTGTCGGTGGTTCCAGGCTGTGACCCCCCTTGGCGAGAAACTTGGTGAGAAGCCGTAGTGTCGCGAGCACGGCAAGGAGCAGTTTTGCCGAGCGGGGAGGGGTTTTGTGGGGAGGAGTTTATGGAACAAGTGCTGAGGCGAGGTGACGACCGATTTCCGCAGTTGGGAACAGTCGGGTGTCGGCTCGAATGGAGCCACGCCCGCCAAGCGCAAATTTAGGACAGGCACTCCGAGGTTTAGCTTGAGCTAAAAAGCCACGAGTGATGTAGTGTACTCTGCTGTTGCTGTGCTGGGGATTCTGGTGTTCGAGACAGGATCTGGGGGTGTTTGTGCACGACCAGATTGGCACGGGAAACCAGCAGTAGGTTCAAGTTTGTGAGTACAAGGAGCCTGGTCGATACCTAAGTGGCCATTCGTTCCCAGTTTGTTGTTGCTGCGAGGATCGCCACGGAGATCAAATACAGACGTTGCCGACAAACACAAGGCTTGAGTGGCCTGCCAGTTGGATATGCCGAGCTCTCGTAGGATCGGCTGGTCGGAGCTTGGGAGAAGCTAAGATCGTGCATAAGGGCACGGAACATCCACAGCTGCTTCTGCCAGATGGTAGGACGAGGTGAGAGGCGATTTGGTGCAGCTCTTTGAGTCCTACGATTACCCCACCAAGGTACGGCACGAGGTACATGCGGATAGTGGGTCCATCCGGTAGGGCTTTTTGATGTATCACGTCACGGTGGGAAATGGCGGGGCAAGCGGCTGGCTGGATGAAGGGATCCGGTAGCTCAGGCCCCTGGACTGGGCGGCTACAGGAAAACGAGACTGTCGTACACACCGCCCGACGTGATAACTTCCTTGTGCGAGAGAGCTTCTGGGTATTACTGACATTTGAGGATAATATTTGCCTCCATCTGTTCCGACCGTGTCACGTTCAGAGTGGCTGTTGACGCTGCTACAGCGCCCAGACGGGTGGCAGGGTCTCCAGTCCTGAAGATCTGAGCATTTGGGGTCCGCAAGTGATATACCGCACATGGGAACATTGAAGGGCCTACAAGCAAGGGGGTCCTCCACGGGGTCGGGAAAGTTAATCCAACGTATACTTTGGCCTACGCCGCGCCAATTGCACCCTTGCCTGCGCCTCCAATTTAGGGCTGACAGGCACCATGATGGGCTGATGGAAGACCTCGGCGCTGAAGACCCACTGTGCGAGACTGGCGCTCTGCCTCGGCTGCGGAAAACCAGTCTTCGTGTTTTCTCGTTCAACTGACCTTTGGAAAATTTTGATCGCCTTAAAAACCTATGTACTCTAGCTATCATTTATGATCTTGTTTAGCTGGTGTACTCCTTCTGGAGCAGCTTGGCGATGGTGTTCATCCTAGAGGAGCGCTAGTTAGTAAAGACCGAGGTATAAGGGGAATGGCGATTCCACATACTGGATGTTGCTGGTGCCTTCATAGATGGCCCCGATCTTGCTGTCCCTCCAGTACTTCTCCGCAAGGCCCTCCCTCACGAAGCCCATGCCGCCCATCCACTCGACCGCCAGGCCACTCACGCGCCCCGCAACCTGCGACGCGTACAGCTTTGCCATGGCCGCGTCCATCACAAAGTCCTCGCCCGCCTCCTTCTTTCGCGCCGCGTTGTACACGAGGTGGCGCGCTGCGGCGATCTCGGTGTAGGACTGCGCGATCTGGTGCTGCATACCCTGGAACTCGCCGACGAGCTGGCCGAACTGCTTCCTGTCATTCCAGACGTACCTTGTTGCTGTTAGCATGTCCTTACCACTTGAGATACTCTTGTAAGGGCGAACTTACTTGACGGCGTTCTCAAAGGCACCGAGTGCTAAACCGGTCATCTGCGCCGCGATGCCGATGCGGCCCTCGTTCAGGAGCCCAATGGCGTACTTGTACCCCTGGCCGCGCTCACCAAGGATGTTCTCCTTCGGCACCACGACGTCGTCGAAGTTGAGCACGCACGTGCTGCTCGCCCTGATGCCCAGCTTTTTCTCCTTCTTCGCAATGGAGAAACCCTTGGCGTCCTTGTCGACGATAAAGGCGGTGATGCCCTTGTAGCCCTTGCTGGGGTCGAGGTTGGCGAAGACGATATAGAACTCGGCCTCCATGGCGTTGGTAATCCACATCTTGGAGCCCGAGATCTTGAAGCCGTCCGAAGTTTCAACAGCCTTGGTGGCGAGCGCGAAGGCATCTGAGCCAGAAACGGGCTCAGACAAGCAGAAGGAGCCTGGAATCATGTCAGCCACCTAATCCCATAATATCTGTCACATTCCCCCGGAAAACAACGTACCGACGGTGTTGGTGGCTAGCTTAGGGAGGTACTTCTTCTTGAGCGCGCTGGATCCCCACTTCAGCACGGCCGTATTAACAAGCGTGTTGTGAACATCGACCAGCACGCTGACGCTGGGATCCACCCTCGCGAGCTCCTCGATGCCGATGATCGCCGCCGTGAAGTTCATCCCCGCACCTCCGTACTCCTCGGGTATCTCGACGCCCATGAGGCCCTGTTCGAAGAGCTGCTCGACGATGGCGGGGTCCATGGCCTCGGCCTCGTCCATGTCTCGCGCCTTGGGCAGGATAACCTCGTTGGCGAACTTGCCCACCGTATCCTTCATCGCAGCCTCGACCTCAGAGAGGTGAGTGAGAGGGGTCGGGGGTATGTCGCTGAGGTCGGGGGAGACATCATTTTGTCGGCGGGGGACAACAGAGAAGGCTCGTACGCTATTAAATGGACGTTAGTTTGGCGCAGACAGTCGGCGATAGTAGAAGACGTACGAATTCCGCGCGAGAGGTAACCTCGCTAGTGATGGCGCCCTGGTAGCCGAAAGGTTCCTGGAAGTTACCCGGCCCGCCGCTCGAACGGCCGGCCGAATGGCATGTGAAAGGGAAGACATGTCGGATCAAGAGTGGTCTGGTGTCCGGTGAAGAACGATGCGCCCGAGAAGGAGTCTTTTGAGGAAAGAGGGAAAATAGACTTTTAAGCCGGCCACGATGTTAAAAAAATAAGAGAAGGGTGAGATCGAGACATCCCCACTGGAGCTGTTGGCGTTTACATTGCGGGCGACGCGACTCGGACAAGACGCTGAGCCGAGGATATCCACCCCTCGCCGAGTCCGAACCCAGGGGTGCCGAAACGTCACTGAATCTGGGGGCGCCAAGATTTCGGCAGCGTTTTAGCCGAGGTTTAACCCCCACTACTTGGACTTTTTGGCGCGATGACCATTTGACTAGGGATATCCGACGAAGCACTACGGACGAGCGAATCGCGCACCATGGCCGGGACAATTCTTAGATACCTCGCCGCTCCGGCGATACGGCAGACGCTGCGGCAGCCCTTGGTGAGGCCCGCGATGCCGCTTACCGTTCGATCAGCTCCTCAAACCGCGTTCCAACCGGCCATCCGACCCTTCTCCTCGACCCCCGTCCAGAATGCCACCATCATGCAGGTTCTGCGTGTATGCACCCACCAGGCGCCCAATCTAGTGAAGGAGTTTGCTCTAACGATATATCCGAACAGGGCTGCCGAAAAGGCAAGAAGGCGCGTCACGCCGTCTCGCCCGCTCTCGCGGAGAAGAAGTGCCCCTTCATGAAGGGCGTATGCGTCAAGGTCGGCATCACGAGGCCGAAGAAGCCTAACTCGGGGGAGCGCAAGACGGCGCGTGTTAGGCTGTCGTCTGGAAAGGTGGTCACGGCGTATATCCCCGGCGAGGGCCACAACATCCAGCAGCATAGCGTTGTCCTGGTACGAGGCGGCCGGAGTCAGGATTGTCCTGGTGTAAGATACCATCTGGTTCGGGGTGCTCTAGATCTGGTAAGTGATTTGAGCCTTAATGTCGTTCTCTATTGGGATCAGGCCTGACTCTGTCTAGGGGGGTGTCACTGGGAGGACCACGAGCAGGAGCAAATATGGGACGAAGAAGCCGAAGAAGGCGACTGTGGGCTAAGGGGGGAAAAGAAGGCCAATATTCGGCGCACATATGTATACGACCTGTGATACTTACATGTAAACAATAGATATTCTTCAAACTTTTGGTTTTGCTTTCTCATTCCCATATGTCCCTGTTAGTAGGAAAGACACTCTATGTCACGCTCCTGTCATAAACTCCAAAATTGAACTTCTAATTAAGATGCTCCCTAAAAACTACAGTAAGGGAGGCACTAGGAAGGAATATTTAATTCTTCCTGGGAGTTCTAAATCTTGGTGTCAGGGAGCTGTTTGTACACATGCTGGCCCAGTCCTGCGATAAGATTTTTCTCCCCTGTCTCCACTGCGATAAGCTCAACTGCCCCACCATATTTTTCTGAGCTTCAATATCGGCGTCACACCCTCCCATCTCCCACATACACACACACAACCGCACACTCCAAAATGGCCGACCAAAACGAGGAAGACGACCCCGTCGTCGCCAGCTACAACGTCTTTATAAACCCCGCCCTTCCACCTCACCAGAAGATCCATATCCTCCACCAATCCGTCCGCTACGATGAGGGCAACACCCCGGCCTTCCCCCGCGTTCCCACCGAACTGCGCGTCAAACCCGACTCGGGCGTCCTCGAGGTTGATGTTCCCCTCGACATGATGGACAACTACGACCGCGATAAGGGCATGCAGTACGGCCGCGCACTGAAGGATACAACGGAGGCCAAGGGCGGCGGATCGCATGGTCTTGCAGGCGGGTTTGGAATCGGCGCGCCATCCTCGCTGGGGCGGAAAGCGGCCGATAGGGATAGGAGGAATGGGGACTGGGCGGACGAGGTGCGGGCGGACAGGGTGCTCAGGAGCCAGACTCTCGGCGGCATCATCCCGAAGGAGGAACCTCTAAACTACATGATTGGCATTTTCCAAGGAGGTAAGCTAGACGGCTTCCTCCTCCCTCCTCAAGCCCCTATTGAGGGCCCTATTTAACTTCGAAGTCTAGGCGACCTACACCTAACACCCGCAAACGCCTTCATAAACCTCAATCCCCAGCTCCATCACGTCGACGCTTCTACCCAGCTAGAAAAGTCCGCCGCCTCAGGAACGCCTAAAGACGCCGCATCGCAGGCCCCCGCCGCTGCCCCGACACGCGCTATCCACATGACCATCAAGAACGCTAACGACGCCGATGCCGTCGTCACGGAGACCATGGCCGACCGCTTGCGCGCAGTCCAGGCGGAACCCTGGCGCCGCATGCGCTTTGTGGACGAGAACGACGGGGAGGCGTGGGAGACATTCATGAATACGTTCGTGCCGATGAGGGGCGTGAAGGAGCCCGCGGAGGGCGAGGAGGGCGAGGTGAAAAGCCTGGATACGGATTTGGAAACGGTGCAGTGGTTGGAGACAAAGTGGGGAGTTAATGACATTGAGCAGCGGATCTCGGGAAGGGATAAGGAGTCGGGGGAGCAGGTGAAAAGTGAGGGCCCTGCTGAGAGCGGGGCGAGGGTAAAGTCGGAGCCTGACATAGGTTCTGGTGGTGGCAGGGCATTGTCGAGAGCGACCGGGTCAGGAGCGAGGAGAGGGAGGTCATCTGCAATGGAAATCGACTAGTATGCACAGGGAGATGAACAAACGTTGTACGATAACCCGCAACTTGTTGGGCTGAGATTATTCCGGGTTTGACAATGGATACAGTGATGACTTTGGAAACGAATAATGCCGACTCACAGACATGGACACGGTTTTTGAAGGGGTAGGTGGGTTTGATGAACTTTTGAATATGTTCCCTTCGTCTCTAGATACCACTTTTCACAATCAAACATCACCCTAGGGATCCCAATCTCAGCCATGTTCTTGTGCCGGTCTGCGAAACCTGCCAAACCGATCCTAGTATCATACATGCAAAAGGCGAAAACCCAAGCTGCTCTCCTCATTCACAGAAGTGAGACACTCTCGCTCATCACGATGGTCGAGACGGCTGCCGTGGAAACGTCCACCTGAAAATGCAGATGTTCAAGTATTCGCCTCATTGCCAAAGGCAAGATGACACTTCGAGCGCACTTCGAAGTAGCATGCCACTCTAGTGTCTTCCTTTTCATCTTTCCAATGCGATAACCACAACTAGGATGGCCTCAACTTCATGCTCGTGTGGAATTGCGTGACCCTGTCCTGTATGGACGGTCAAATTATGTGGCGTCGGTCCGAGAAACTCGGGTAAAGCTCGTGAACGATTGGCAAACAAGCAACTTCCAAAATCCATTTGCGTTCCTCCCTCATCCAAGCAGCTCGACATCAAGGCCAATAGACTGCATAAACAGATTTACGTTCGACAGGCGCTGGGCGGCCATATCCTGCGGCAGAGTCTTCGCGTGGTTGACAGTACCCATGACGCGGTCCTTAACAGTAAGAACCAGGCGCTGCTGCTGATCGGGCGAGGAGCTGACGCCAATGGCGGCGAGAAGCTGCCAGACGTAGATGTCGTCGCCAGAGTTAATGCTGCCGGGGAAGATGTGAGGGAGGCTCGGCTCAATAATATTGAAGAAGGCGTTAAAGGTTGATTCCCTACTGTGGTTAGCATTACAACTTCGCCGGACGGTGTGGCGGCTATGTGATTTGAACTTACCACTTCGTCCACTGCTCAGGCGTCCCCCCGCCGGCCTGCTTGAGAAGTTCTGCGCGACTGAGGATGAGAGTGAGCATCGAGGTGCCAATGCGGGTCTTGGCGATCTGGTCGATGTTGAGCTTTTCAATGACAAGGTCGAGAACAGCGTCGACGATGTCAAGGCTCGTCTCGTTGAAGAACTGGAAAAGGCTGGGCATGACGACCACCGAGAACAGTTCAATGTTCTCACGCATAGCAGCATTAAGGGTGATATCACTGTCGGTGACCTGCGCCCCCTTGACGACATCTAGCTGGTCCAAGTGGAAAATAATCATAGTCAGGATGGTCGTTCGCTGCTCGAACGTGACGTGGCGGAAAACTCGGGGGATTGCCTTTTTGCCCTTGTTAAAGGAGAGGAAGGCAATGAACGGATGAAGCGTCGTGGCACCGATGGGGTCGTGAACCTTCAAAGCGTTCCAGAGGTCTCCGTTGAGCGCTTTCGTGGTGGCTAGCCATTCGTCGCGTTGAGCCTGGAAAGAGTCATCTGGCGGGGGCATGTGTCGAGCGTGATCTTCCATCTTTAAAAGAGTGGAGTAAACACTCTCGATATTACGAAGAATTGCCTTCCTGTCGACTGCCCCAGTGTGACCCTTCTTCCCTTGACCATGTCGCTGGGTATCGCCAGATCCATCTGTTCGCTTGATGTTAAGAAGCGGCTTCGGTGTCTTGGCGTTGCTGTACGAGATCTTCCCCAGACTGCCAGTGATGACAAGCTGCGGGTTCTTGGGCTTATTCTTGGCGGCTTCGACCGCCCGTTGAACCTGCTGTTCCATGCGCTGGACATGGTTCTCAGCGGCGCGAGCGTGCCTTCGGGAGCCGTGCTGGCGACTTCCTGTCTGGTACAGGTACGTTTGCGCAAAGTTATGAAGAGGCTGAGACGGGTTCTGTCGGCTACCGGCGCGGATGGAGGCATGGACTTGGTAGTAAAAGTCATCGTTCAGTGATGCCTCCTGGCCATCCTCAGTAGCAATACCAGTGGCTGTAACAAGCTGTTGAAGTTGGATCCGCGTGATAAAGTTCTTGTCTTGGGGAGTCATCAAGCCGTTATCCTTGGACAGAAGCCAAATCTTGTGGTTTCTCTTTGCACGCTTCATTTCCTGTTCGAGGTATGCAGCTTTCTCTTGCTCCGACAGATGAGGCTGCTGGGGCAGGACCGGCACTTGCGGGAGCTGCGATGTAGAGCCACCACGAGCCGCGTGACCAGGATGGGTAGGCATGCCCATGCGCGCAGCATCTTCCGGAATCCGATTCGGATTTTGTAGGATCTGGGTCGGATGAATAGCAGGACCGGACGACGCGTGGAGTGATTGCTGAGGACTGGGTCCAGATCGAGCGGCCTCGGGTTGTTGTTTAGCAGTTAGACTCTGGGGACGCTGGAGGATCTGGACAGGGTGGCCGTGCCCAGGCTGGGCGGGTGGTCCCTGAGGCATCGGGGGTTGTTGAGAGTGAGGAGGCTCCCGGATCTTCGCAAAGAGGAAATCACCGCTCTCGGGCGCTGATATCTGATTTGCTTGGGGTGGGGACGGCTGAGTCTGTGGCTTCGACTGTGCTCGCATGGCTGCCTCCACCTCTTCCAAGCTCATAACCTTTCGGCTAGGAGCTTGAGCCGGGGCCGGCTGGGGCGGCTGAGGAGCTTGTTTCGGCGCCATCCCCCAGATGCTGAGATCAACATGTAGATCAGGAACAGCCTCTGGCTCTTTGTATTTCTCATAGCCGGTCCGAGCTGGCCGTCGCGGGGGCTCCTGATAGGATGAGGGGCCTGGGTAGGCATGCGACGGACCAGGAACAGGAGCAGCCCTCGCAGCGGGAGCTGGCGCGTGCCTGGAAAAACGAAGATGTTCTTCCTCAAAAGCGTCAGAAACTTTGGCCGTGCGACCAAAGAAGTCAAAGTCCTTGCCAACGGTCCCGGACTCGCCGAACGTGTCATCGTTGAAGGCATCATCGGTCTCATCCAGCTGGTCGCCCAAGCCATCATAAGTGTCCTCGAACTCGAGGGCACCTTCATCGACATCGGCCGCGTTGGAGAGGCCCATGAAAGGATCGTGAGCCTGGGAAAACCCCGGAGCTGCCGTGTTGTGACGAGACATGATGTGGGCTATGTTTCGACGGTTGGTATATTCAAGCGATAATCACGCTAGTGTAGGCTGTTTAGAGTTAGCTTTCCGCCCAGCAGAGTAAACGGCGGAAGGAAGAAGACGTGAATGGTAGGGTGGTTGTGCCTGACTGACGAGCTGGCGTTGCAATGCGGGGTGAAGAGGGCCCACGCCACGCCCAAGCCCAGCTTGCGCCTTGAATACAATTGAGGCAAGAAGAGTGGTAGCTGTACGCAAAGGCCAAGGAAACGAGGTTGATGACTTACTTTGAGGAGCAGAGAATAGAGGGGAAGAGTCGCTGTCCCGCGATGACCATGGTGAAAAGCAAAGAAGACAAAAAGTCAGGACGCCAAGCGGAGCTCAGTTCCACGTTTCCAGGGAGCAAGATACCAAAGAGTTAGTCTACTCTTGCGGCATCCGAAGCTCTGACTGCGACGACAGAGCCGAGACGGAAGGAAAGCGGGTGAAGAGGATGGCGGAAGAGCAGTATTACGGAGTTGTGATAATGGCGTTGTTGCGGGCAGACAGAGTCGGAACCCAGACCCAAGGCGCCGTGTGGTTGGCGGGCGTTACTCCCATGCCAAAATTACGTAATCTGAAGCATTCCGCCGACGACACATCTCCTGCTATATCACGTGAATAATTATCAGAAGTTAACGAAGTTACTTCTCACCCAACGCGCGTCAATTAAAAGCCGATTTACGCCATCAGATAGGTTCAGTTCAGCACATTGAAGACTGTCCCCAGAACGTTCTTGGAACAAATTTAAGCCCTGAATTGTTCGAAACTTAGATTTAGGTACGAAACGCCGGAAAACTCTTAGCAATCGGGCGGTTGGAGTCAAATTGACTGCTGAACGGATGGATTATAGCTGTTTCCGCTGTCATTGGGGGGAAATCGGTATCATACTGTAGAGACTTGTCTGGCATCACGACTTGTTGGCACCCCCGGGTGCGGAGCGAAGGATCAAAGTGACAGATGTCATAGAGTTAAGGCCACCAGTGTCCCAGTCTCACCCATCGGGATTGACTCGAGGCTCTCCACGAGTGCCAAGTCAAAAATAACAGACCTCGCGCGACCTCAGAAACCAACGCCACCACCCCTGTTTCATTCACGAGTCTCGAGCTTTCGGCTTTCTGGAAGCTATAACTGGCAATTGCGTCCGGGTGAGCCAAGTTTTTGTCGACGACTCCCATGCTATCGAGAAATATAATAGAACCTCTGAGTGCCGCAGACTCCGATTTTTTTTATTTTTTTATTTTATTTTTTTTTTTATTTAGCACCAGACTACACTTCTCATCCTCACTTTTCCAACACTGCCGAATGAGTTACTCCGCAGGTAGCTTGATGCCAGGATTGGAAAGGGAGCAGATGTGATGGGAATGGGAGACCAACTCGACTCCGTCGGTTCAGCAATCTACGAAAGCACAAGCAGCGGGAATCTTGGAACAAGCCTCGAGACTCATGCCAGATTCCGGTTTGGAGAGCCGCGCCTAAGAGTTGGCTTGTGCTTGTTATTGAAGCAGGCTATTCCCAATTGTTGGAACAATTAAGAACGAGAGCATGGCCTAGGTTTCTGGCTTCAAATTTCGAAGTCCGGCTAATTATTTTGGCGGAGAGGAGAGGTTCGTGTCGGATGGTTGGACTGTGTTAGAAAAGTGGACGGGTTCCAAGTAGGTGGTCCGGCGGACACAGTAAGAACATGCGCGGAGTTCAGCAGGGTACTAGATGCGTACACATCGTACAAGTCTCGCGACCAGACATCACGACCTATGATCCCCGCTCGGTATCTTCAGGGTGAAATGCCCGAACAACCGAATTTAGAGAATTAAAATTGTATCCCACTCAAATGGAAGAAGGGCTTTGTAGAGCGATGTATCTTCCCATATCGGAAGCTCAGTATCAGCTTATATGGCACCGGGCGCTAGAGACTCTTCCATAATATCTTATTCAAAAATGCTCTGCCAGATATCACTGTAGCATGGTAAGAGGTGCGGCGTAAAGAGTCCCGGTCAGGTTAGTCCTGCGCTCATGCCTATATAACGCGGGGAATTCGATTTCTTAACTAATCTTGGCAAGCATATATCCAAAAGTGCCTCATGGTCTGCTGAGAGCGCGGCTCCAAGGTCTGGTAATTCGATTAAGGGTACCAAACTAGACTCATTGGATGTCACTGGCATCTAATCCCCTGGATAATAAGGTCCGCAGCACGCTGTCCGTCTTGTACCTATCCAAAGCGCGGCTTTTTCACTCGTCCCAATCCACGCCACCGTCAACGCCGACAGCATCCCGCAATCCTCGAAAAAGGCCAAGACATCCATTCCAGTCTTCAAGATCGTAGCTACAGTAGAACGCAAACCTGTGTTGTAGGCGACCTCTCCGCACAAATCCGGCAAGATAAGCCCGCCACTTGGCGACAAGGATCTCTGCAAAGGTAACTTCTTCATCACCGAGATTATTAGCACGACTCGTAAAAATGAGCCACGGGTAGAAAGTCGATGGGACAGTTGGACGCGTGGGCCGCGGACGCCGTGTGTGAGCCCACTCCCAGTCGTTAATCCCCGTGATGTTAAAATGGTCAACCACGGGAATATGGTCTCCTTTATCATCCGCATGCTTGAGGTAAAAGGCCTTGTCCTCATATGCTGAGGCTGGAAGGACACACGGCACCAAGTCGAGGAGGAATCGGTGGATGGGGCAGGCGTCGATAAGCCGTTGTGAGTACATCTCCTCTCGGAGAATGAGATCCAAAATCAGGCGAAGCGAAGGATTATGGTATTCTTCTACAGACGGCAGAGGGCCAATCGCATACATTGTGGAACCGTCGAAGTCTGTGAGAGACTCTCTGGCAAATGGGCCGACGTGGAGGTCACCGGCACGGTCGAGCGAATCGAGGTATTGGAATGTATATTTGGCAAGCTCAATGAATATATCCGCAAGCTGGTACATGATCTTCTTTTGCAAAGATTGGGAATCCGGTGCCCATCTTAGAGACTTCCCAGGTAACATTTCCATGAGGATATATCCAACTCCATCGGGACTACCATCACCTTCAAATGAGTAGTCCAGAAACTTGGGCGCAGGCACGCTTGTCCGCTCTAAGAACTGCAGCGTAGCAACTTCGCTTCGAGCGATGTAGTCCCGTAAGACAGGGGGGTGGTGACGTAGAGTTAAGCCGTCGAATTCGTGCAATCCACCGGATGCCATCCTAGAAGGTGACTGGGATGTGATAGTTCGTCCCTCCCATAAACGAGCTCCGTGTCACTCTGTCATACCGGAATGGCGGAACGGAGCAGGGTACACCGCCGCTTAGCTGGGTAGCCCAGGCTGCCAAGGCAGCGGTGTCGATTCTCCCAATCATGGAAATGAGCTCTTGCCCCTCGGCCTCTCGAGCAAGCGGATAATATTTCTCAGCATCCTATCTCAGGTCAGTGGGCGGTCGCATGTCGTCCCGGGCAACTAACCTACCTCTAACTTCTCCTTCTTACCTTTCCCAACCAGTCTAAAGCACACCCACAACGATACCATACCCCATTCCTAATTTCTCTAGCTGAAGTTCTATAACCTTCTCCAGTGGGGCCCGTGGTTACAGTCTCTACTCAGCCACGCTCAAGATCATACCGCCGGGCATGAAGCAACCGGCCGCTGACGCTGTAGGAACGACGAGTTCGACAAGTGTTCGGAATAGCCGTAAACCCGGCATATTCCCTAGTAAGACTCAGATTGTTTGCCTTCACGGCCAGGGCACTCGCTGCAGCAGTTATCACATAACTATTTTCGCACATAGTTTAGAAGGGAATCCAGTATGACTATGTATACTCTGGAAAATACTTCGTCTTTCTTCACATCCCAGATGATCCCTCTATCGTCCACTACTTGGTGTGCGTACCGAACCTGATGTCATGGAAGACGACGAGACAAAGGCTCCACCGGACATCTGTCGCGCAGGTTCTCCCCTTTACTCTCCCGGGTCTCCGCGCAAACCCACCACCCCAGTCTTGGCATGACCAGGCCAAGCGCCTTGAGACCTGGGTCATCGAGCACGACAACATTCTCAGGACATCCCCACAACAGCGCGCAAGAAGGTATCTCGCGAGTTTCCTTATAAACCCTATGGTTTGAAGGGGTTCCCGGGTTTAACTTGTCCGTTGCAGTTACCGTCTCCGTCTTGTTTCGGCAGTTCTGGGTACAGTAAATGTTGAAATGAGTCAAGAGTCCACGTTTCCTAAGGTGTCTTATACTCTGTACAGACTTCACCGTATTGTGCACACTGCTCATTGGCGCTGTGTACGGAGATAGAGCGGTTGTACTTTGCCCACCGAGAAGCCGTAGCTTCTTGATAGGATCAATCCTGGCTTAGGCTAGACCCAGTGTCCCCTTGGTATGAAACCTACAGCAACGCGGATGTCCAAGGAAATTGAGTTTCATGTATGGATGCGGGGTCGGTGCCCAGGGTCGTACTTGGCGGGGCACCCCGGGGAGGGGGGAGAGGGGATGGGTCCGCCGACATCTCACGCACCCGTGAGGACTTGGCTAGCTGAAGCATATAGATCATCATTGGGGTGATGTTGTGTTCTTCGACTCCTGAAGCACGAAGCTCTAATTAGACCTTCACAGAACGATCTGTCTCCTTCAACTGATGCACAAACTCCACATCTCTAGTCATCATGGGATCTACCAAACAAGTCCTTGATAAGGCCTACGACTTCATTGTCTGCGGGTGAGTTACAGTCTTTCGATTGGGGGATTCGTCGGCGTCCCTGTATTAACTTTGGATGATTGCTAGAGGCGGAACTTCTGGTTGCGTTGTAGCCGGGCGCCTAGCCGAAGACCCGGACGTCAGCGTTCTGGTCCTTGAAGCAGGGCCACATAACGAAAACTTGGAGAATGTCCATATGGTGGGAGGGTAAGTGCCTCAGAGATTATCGGCGAGTCAATCTAGACGCCGGTCCCTTCTAGGGATGGAAAACACCCTGCTTATCCTATCCTTTAGCTGGTCGCAGAACTTCGACAAGGAGACCGACTGGAACATCATTTCAGAAAAGGGAGCCGGCGTTAATAACCGCCAAGTCAAGCTGAGCAGGGGCAAGTTCCTGGGAGGCAGCTCGGGCTGCAACGGGACGTTATGCATCCGTGGATCGAAACAGGACTTTGACGACTGGGGCGTTCCGGGTTGGAGCGGCGACGAAGTTTTCAAGTACATGTCCAAGGTAAGTCGTGGAGTAGGCCAAATACATCGGATTTTGTCAAGAGATGTTGACGTCAGCAACTTCAGTCCGAACGTTTCATCGGAAAGCCCTGGTTTAAGGCCTCAGAGCACTCGCACGGCTACGAAGGCCAGCTCGGTACCGAGCCGCACGACTTGGCCCCGATATCTAATCTCTTGCTCGAGTCAATGCAGTCCAAGGGCTTGCCCCTGGACCACGATATGTTCTCTCACGGCGAGAGACCTCATGGATGCGGACATGTCCCTAGGACAGTGAGCAAGGGGGTTCGGACCACTGGAGCCGACTTTGTCACCAACGAGAACAAGAGGAGTAATATCGACATTATGGTTAACGCCCATGTGGACAAGGTAATTCTTGAAAAGAATCAGGAAGGGACGCTCAGTGCCACTGGAGTGAGGGTAGTTCTCCCTGATAGGAGTGTCATCGAAGCCCAGGCTCGAAAGGAGGTGATTGTCAGTGGCGGTGCGTACTGCAGCCCCAACATCCTGAACAGGTCTGGCATTGGAGCCTATGAAGAACTGCAGAAACATGGCATCAAGACCTTGGTGAATCTTCCCGGTGTAGGAAAGAACTTGATGGATCACTTGGTAAGCTTATCTTAGAATCTTACGATCAGCCCCAACGTTTCTTACATGAAGTCCTTCATAGATCGTCTTTCTATTCTACGAAACTGAAAAGCCCGGTCTCACCAACGACCACCTGGTGTACCACGGTGATGCTTTCAGCAAGACTTACCAGCTCTGGAAAGACGAGAAAAGGGGGTTCCTCTCAACCTTTCCATTCGGCGTCTTCGCGTACGCTCGTCTCGACGAACGTCTCAAGGACTCGAAGTTGTGGAACGCGGCACTCGAGGAAATCAAGCAGACGCGCCGCGACCCTATGGGCCTGACGCCGTCCCAGCCCAATGTGGAGTTCTTCACGACAGAATGCTACGGCGGGCCGAAGCAGTACGACCAGTTCCCAAGCGACGGGCAACACGCCTTTAGCATAATTGCGGAACTCTTCGGGCCTCGGTCTCGCGGCACTGTGAGCTTGAGAGGCGCCGACCCCCTGGCTGTGCCGGTCGTTGACTGCGGATATCTCACGGATCCGCTTGACCTTGAGGTTCTAGCTGAGGCGTGCCGCTTCGCAAATGAGATTGTGATAGAGGGGTCTGGGACTAAGGACATTGTGAAGGGCTCTTGGCCTCCAGAGCTGACGCATCATACCTATAAGACGAGAGAGCAATGGATTCCCTTTGTGAAAGAGAATGCCACCACGTGTAAGGCTGTTCCGGCTCAACCACTGACACTTATTTGTGCTGACTCTGACAATCGCAGGCTACCACGCTTCGGGAACGTGTGCCATGGGCACAGAGGCGAACCCTAACAGCGTGGTTGATGGGAATTTGCGCGTCAAGGGTGTTGAAGGTTTGCGAGTGGCGGACTGCAGCATCATGCCCATCCTACACGGGGGGCATACGCAGATGCCGGCGTACGGGATCGGAGAAAAAGCCGCTGACTTGATCAAGGAGGCCTGGGGTCTCTCTTCGACGAGTAATGCAGTTTGAAGTGGGACTTTTAATAACCTAACAGGTACAGGTACCTTGCAGGCATCTTAGACCTTTGAATTATCTCGTTGACAAGCTCGTACAGGGGACGGTTCGTGCCAAAGTAAATGTTGCCCAAGGCCACCGTATTGTCCCTTGTTTGACAATTGATATAATCTGTGTGATAATTAGCTTGTTGACTCTCTGTGGAGGCCCAGTCTCTAACCAAAGGCTTGGACCCTCGGGACAGGGATTTAGGGTCATTCCCAGGAAATAGCGGAATGTCCCCTCTATGTGTGATAGGTTCGAACCGTTTATCCCCTTTTGAACCTCCCGTGGTTCGATACTGTAACCGAGTTCCTCCCTCGGCCGATCACTCGGTAGTTGACATTATTCCCCCATTTAAGGCAGTGCGGCAGGTTCTTGGTCATGTCCCGGAGTTCCTTAACCCAGTTGCAATAACATGGGCGAGATCCTGTCTCAAGGACAGTGCGATTCCCCTTCTGCCAGCCGTCTAGGAGTGCAAGGTGTTTGTCGTCCACATGCTTCCCCATGTTTGTCAGTCGGGTAAATGACTTGCCACAGAATATACACGGAGGGGAGGGCTCCCGTCTCCTGGCAGGGGACGGCCACGATCTCGTAAGGGTGCAGGGCGTGTGGCGAGGTGATGGAGCGATCTTCTGCAGACCTGAGGTACGCATGACTGTCTTGAACCCATGGCTATTGTCTTTTCCGCAGCACTCTTGCGCTTCCCTTCCCTCGGCTTTTGGAGCTTAGCTGACCCACGCGTTGATCCCCCCCAACCTTCCTGCAGACAACCAAGTCGGGCAGGAGGTCTTCGTTTAGGTCTGCCATGATGTTGACGAGGTGTCTCTGTTCTGTAATTCTGAAGACGACAGGCTTCAATAGTTGCCCCTGAGAGGTAGACTCGGAATTACCGTGCAACTGCCTCTTCGGTTCGCAATCGTTCCTAGTCTTAAAGTAGTCCTCTCGGATTATAGACAAGACATATCTGCGCTGCAGGAGAGTTTGAAGTAGGGATGTCTCCTGTTCTAATTGGGCAACCTTAGGGTCAATACTAATCGCACCTCTTACCTCGTCCGGGAATCACTTTCCTTAGTGCATTCTTGTTGCATATGAGCCCCAGGTTATTAAGGATCGACACGTAGGGCAAAGTGGTGCCCTGTTCCATAATACGTCTTAGACCCCACAGTTTTCATGATGACTTTTTGATACCATGTCTTATAGACTGCGCTGTTCGGTTTATACTTGCTCCCTGGTTTCTGAATCGATAGCCGGTAGGGCACTATATCAATTGGTGGCATTTGCTAAGGCTAGTGTCGTCGCCGGGGGTGGCGCCATGGCCGGGCATGCTATATAAGGCGGCATGCGGCGATATGCTACTGCATTTCGGCAGCATTGGCGCATCTTTTGACGTTTGGTTTAGGCGTATGACCGCAAGCATGCTGCTCCTGACATATTGTATGCTAGCTTATAGGTCCGGAAGGTAATGCACATCTGGAATATACGCATCGTTATATCGTTAAGCATATCAAGTCCGGTATTAAATATTGTCCGATCCTGCACAGGCTAGAAGTAGATAAGATAGATAAACGTGCTTGGTCTAAGGCTGTTCCTGATAGCTGGTTCTTCCTATACCCTGTACAAATAGGCGTACTGCATTGCAAGCAATTTGCTATAGTCCTTTATAAGTCAGTCGACTTATTAGCCTATTAAGGTATCCACAAGGAGAACTGAGAACGGATAATCAGGCATGGGAGATAGGTATCAATAGGTCGGTTATGGCAAGACTATCGCTTGCCTTCGTCCATTCCCTCGCGGGCCACTCGCGTGGCCATATTTTTATGTCACCTGACATTCTGGTGTTTTCCGAAGTTATTCCGGAGCATCAACTCAGTCTCGCTGGGGACACAACGGTACTGCGCCGTAACATAACCCTTGTATTTTATATACACTATCTAGTTCTGCAGAGTCAAGTAGGCCTCGATTCTTGACCCTGGACGTTTAGCAGGTATATCAGAAAGGAATCAGTAACCCTTTTCGTCCCCAGCTAATTTTCTTGACAAGCTCTCTTCAGTCATTCTGTCCCTGGGATTTGGGAATTCCTGTCTCGCTGCCCAGCATGCCGTTTTCTCATCAGTCACGTGAGGGCATTGAGATGTCAAACCCCACCTGAAATGCCAGCACCAATCAGCAGACGCGCCCTTTCCGCCTCATATCCTCTCAAGGCCACGGGAACGACCGTAAATGCAGCAGAGTCTTGGCCTGGACGTCTCCTGTATTCTGTTCCAGACTGCAATAGGAGCAGCAGAGGTGTAGTCAGCTATCATACGCTGTCATCTTGCTTTCTGATGCCATCCCCTTCCGTGCAACAACAAGGTGCTCGAGGATACTCTCGACGACACTTCTCGTGTGTGGAGGGTATCGAAATTAGTCTACGGCCTGTTGCTCTGTAGTGGTTGGGGTGTTTATATAGGTAGGAGAGAGGATGGCAATAATCTACTTATGTCACATTTCGTTGAAGATCGCAGTCGCCTCACGATCCTCCAGAACAGGGGACGGGTGTGAGCACGACAAACTTTGTTTAAGCGGTGACGATTGCCATTGTCAGCCAGGATTCAGTCTTGAAGAGAGCCAACTCGATGCGGCATCGCATCAGATTCGTGATTGGTGGCTGCGCTGGTACACAGCTTGTTTTATCTCACTTAAGCTTTACCGTCCGGTCTGTTTCCACGGATAACCAAATGTCAGTTTGGTGCCAAGAGGATGGCATTTGCAGGGAGAGTGGGTTGGGAGGGCGGGCAAGAATAAACTAGCCCGGAAGTTTCAGCTTGCACCGTACATGCTGCACGTTCCCCTGAAACGAAATATCAAGAAAATAAGTGGAACGCCCCATGACCCAGCTGTTGTGCTTGTGTCGTTCGCAGAGAGGACAAGTATACTTCATCCCCCACCCGAACCTTCCGGGATTGGATCGTTTCTCTGATATGAGTTTTTGGATGGTCAGGCACGCCAGCTCTTAATACTAGGGGGCAAACCGGAGTGCGCCAGGGTTCCGGTGTCAAATTTGCGTATCGGTCAGAACTCTCCAGCAAAGCGGCTCTCCGGCTTGCGACACTCAGTGTCCTCACCAAGGACCGTTGCTGGCCGAATGACGGTAGACGTAATGAATATCACAACTCGCCCGCAACCGAGACTAACGAGCGCTTAGATCGGCGATCATCAGAAACTCGCTCAAACTCTGCTTCGTCGGTTGTCGCTGCCGTCAAATGTGGGGTGCGGTTGGAGCTTGGGAACCTTGTAACTAGTCCGAGAGGGTTCAAATCTGGGCCGGGATTACGCACGTCCAGGGGGCTGCGCGCTAGTCTGTTCACAGGCCGCGTCTTCGTATTGGGACCTTGGCATCAGAGACAGGAGTCGGCTTCAACACCCCTGATGGCTTGGCCTCCTGCTTCTTTCCTTCGCGAGAATTTCTAGATGAAGGCTTTGTTCTGTCAGTTGTTCCTCCCGTTTTCCTTTCCTTGGTACGGATACTTCGCCAGCCCCCAGACCACGTGCTCTGTACACAACCACTCAGGGGGCTTTCGAAATCACCACTGGGAGATGGGCTGCAATTAATACAGCTGCGAGCCCCATCCTTTTTTCGCAGATCCCGAATAGCCAGCTTGCCACCCCTAACCCAAGCGCCCCTTTCAAGCTGGAACACGTCGAGTACCACGCATCGACGCTGGCGCTGCACGGCGTAAATTGCCTTTTGTTGCTGACTGTCTCGGCCCGCGCCTTGGCCCCCGATCAAACGTGGCATCCCTGATTCCAAGAATAAACTGCCACCCGGGGATTCGATCGCTTCTCAACTCTTCGACCCTAATTATCCACAACCAAGAAATCCGCACATCGTCGTGAGGACTGCCACTTAGGTTGCCCATCATGGCTGCAGGCGGTGCGCGTTACCTTCGCTTTATCCTATTTGGAGCGTTTGTACGTCTTCCCCTTTCCTCTGAACCATGTCATTCCTGGCACCGTTCGATGGACACCGCAGCCGTCGCTCTGACTAGATCGTTTTTGGTGAACCTGGACGGGAAACTTACGTATTCCTTACCAGTGCGTTGTTATCCTCTATTTCATCTCGCAGTCAACGTATAATGGCGCCTACGACATACCCGCCGACTCCTTGCCCAAGAAGCCGTTGCCTAAGCAGGGCTCTGTTAACACCAATACCGGCGGCGTGAACACGGGGAACGTCGACGCCGAAAGCGCCAGTACCGATGGAACGGAGAAGCCCGCCGAGCAGCCCGTCGTTGACCAGCCGCCCACGAAGCAACCCCCGACTCCCGAGTCTCCTGCCGGCGACTCTTCCGATGCAGCCCAGTTCCCCCTGGCCATGAGTCCCAATGACGAGGGCTGGAATGATCTCGTCGGCACAGCGCCCGGGCCTCGGATGAACGCGACCTTCGTGACCCTGGCGCGCAACAACGATGTCTGGGACATTGCCAAGTCCATCCGCGAGGTCGAAGACCGCTTCAATCGGAGGTATAACTATGATTGGGTCTTCCTCAACGATAAGCCTTTCGACGACACGTTCAAGAAGGTCACGAGCTCGCTCGTATCCGGCAACACCTACTATGGCGAGATCGCCGAGGAGCACTGGTCCTTCCCTGAGTGGATCGACCAGGACAAGGCGGCCAAGGTCCGCGCGGACATGAAGGAGCGCAAGATCATATATGGTGACTCGATCAGCTACAGGCACATGTGCCGGTTCGAGTCGGGCTTTTTCTTCCGCCAGCCTCTCATGATGAACTACGAGTACTACTGGCGCGTCGAGCCGAACGTTAAGCTCTTCTGCGACGTCCACTATGACCCGTTCCGATACATGGCCGAGAATGGCAAGAAGTACTCGTTTACGCTCAGCTTGTACGAGTACATCGACACCATCCCCACGCTCTGGGATAGCACCAAGAAGTTTATTAAGAACCATCCTGAGCATATCGCTGAGGACAACTCGATGGGTTTCTTGAGCGATGATGGTGGCGAGACCTACAACCGCTGTCACTTCGTAAGTTGCACTCACCATCTCTTTCTGCCCGGCATCAGCGAGTTAACTTGACTGCTCTGTAGTGGTCGAACTTTGAAATCGGCAGCCTAAGCTGGCTTCGGTCGAAGCCGTACATCGACTTCTTCGAGTCACTCGACCGCGACGGCGGCTTCTTCTACGAGCGATGGGGCGATGCTCCTGTGCACTCCATCGCTGCAGGCCTCATGCTCAAGAAGGATGAGATTCACTTCTTTGACGACATTGCCTACTGGCACGTTCCCTTCACGCACTGCCCGACGGATGAGCAACGCCGTCTTGACCTAAGATGTCACTGCAACCCTAAGGACAACTTTGACTGGAAGGGATACTCCTGTAAGTCTTCCATCTACTAGGAGTTCTCTTAGAGCACCAGCTAATTCCCCAACAGGCACATCCCGATACTTCGACATTAACGGCCTGGAGAAGCCTGCGGGCTATCAGGAGCAGCAGAGTTAAATGACATCGAGGGGCGCGCAAATAGACATTTCCTTGTTCTTTCCAAGTTAGAGGGGCCTGCCACATGGAAGCGGGCCGTATTTGTATCATCTCGGTGCCCGGAAGGCGGGCTATGAAGAAAATCTGAAATCTGCGCGGGGAAATGGCGTTCAGGGTCAGATTGAGGTGTCATATGGAGGCATGGAAACGCATGCATCCTGCACTTGTGTACTTTACGGATCAATGGATAAGGATTGGCGTTGAGTTTATTGCGCCGCGATCCCCGGATCACAGGACTGCTTCGTGATCGCACTATGACTTTAACGAATGGGTGTCGACGATATAGATTATGATGCCCGTTTCTATACGGTAGGAACTCTGCCCGTTGAGTTAGTTAACACCGTCTTGGCCGTTTTGGTCATGATCTCAGCCCAGATGTGCCCAAGCCCAGCCACATTAGGGCATCTCATCCTCTATGTCCTAGCTCCATCACTACTACCAAATTCTTAAACTCCAGATCCCTCCTGACACCGCGCGCCCTTCCCTCCACAATCCGACGCCACCCCATAGTCGCAGCACCCTCCAGACGAGTTGCACTGATACACATGATTTTTCACTCTCTTCGCGGAGATGGCGAAGGTCCCCGCGCCCACAACACAGTTCCCGCAGTAGATGCCCGCCTCGAGCCCAGAGACGCACCTGCAGCCGTTGGGCTTGCAGTCGCGGCGTGTAAGCTCCCCGTCACGGGCGAGTAGGTTGGCGGTGGCCGGGTCTGGGTTGGCCGTTGCGAGGGCTAGGCTGGCGAGGGAGAGAACGAAGGAGAGACGCATTTTGGTCGCCTTGTATTGGGGGGTTCTTGTGAGGGTTGTGATTCTGCCGTTGCTTCCAGGATTCAATTGATGCCCTGATATAAGGGGCAAGTAGTCATGAGATGTCTTTTATACCATCTTCCGGTAAAGCGGACCCTACAACTACAGTAAGCCGGGCTAGAACATTTACGCCGTCTTACGGCCTTCCCGTCACATCAATGCAGGTCTCAAATGAGGGCCCGCACTGCCCGAAGGGCGCAGCGTGAAGTCTCTCAGCCTGGTGGTAAATATAGATCGGACACTAAGGGTTAAGCGGCTAGGGTTCGACGCGGAGTCGTTTTCCCCGGATCGAAAGGTCCTGCACCTGCATTTGCATGATTAGAGAAACATGATGGTTGTAGAAAAGACGGTGTGGGCATGATAAGTCTTGCGGTTATCGGCAGGTGCCCTACACAAGCAAAAGCACCGAAGGAGGCCGCATCGAGATGATTGGTCAAGGAGCGACGCAAGTAGTGTTCTGGGTATCGACTGCCACCCTCCATGGCCTCTACCTCCCTTTTCCCCTATCCCTCCGCTCCATCCCCTTAAGCCTTTTCGCGAACCTCTCGCCCATCTCCGTGGCCCCGCTCTGCCTCGGCCCATCGGTAGTCTCGTGCCCCCTCTTCCGACTCCTCTCAAGCAGCGCCCTCGTACCCGTGGGCGCCCCCTTCCTTTTTGTCAGCCTATCAATCCGGTCCACGCCCTCGCCAAGGTCCCTCCACTCCTCCCCGCCAAACTCCATCCGCCCAGCCTTATTCTGCTTCGCCCGCTCCTTCTTGCTCTCCTTGGGAAGACGGAGGAAGTTCCTCTCCTCGTACTCGCGCTTCTCCTCATCGCGCGCCCGTTCCGTTGCCGTCTTCACCTTCCGACCACGGTCGAGGATCGTAGTTCCCACGCTGGGCTCCGCGAGGGGTCCCGCCGCAAGCTCCGTTGCGACGTACTCCTCGACAGTGGCTGACTTGTGGGGTTGTCTGTCTCTCTTTTGCCGGGGCTCGGAGTCGGGCATCACGACACGGCGCGTCTTTGAAGGGCGCCAGACTTCAGGCTTGTCCGTAGATGCTGGGGACGCCACAGGCTTGACATCCACCAACCTCGAGAAGCCCGACAATTGCGGCCTCCGCGGCTTATCTTCAAGATCTTCGTCGCTGGCCTCGGCGTCGCTACCCTCCTCCGAGCCGCTTCCCTCGTGGCTACCGCTATCACTGCCAGACTCCACATCTGCAGGTCCTTTGCTGGCTTGTTTGCGTTCCGCATCGTCCGCCGCACGTAGCATGTTCTCAAGCGAGAACCGTAGCTTTTCTTCTAAGGGCCGCACACCCTTCTCGAGGTATAGCCTCAGCTCGGTGAGTTTGTTGACCACATCGTTGAAGGCATCGCTCGAATCCGACTCAGGGTTGGCCTTTGCATTTCGTATTTTGACGAGGATGAGGAAGACGAGGTTCTGCAGGTACGAGAGGAGGACCTCGTTTTTCACTTCGAGAAGAGAGACGCCATTTTGGGGATGCTCAATGGATGAGACTTTGGGGCCTACTTCGAGAGTGGATGATAGAGACTGAGTCAGAGACTCCAAAAGACTGGTGAGGGACCTCGGGGCGGCCATGATTGCGTGGTTGGAAAATGCAGTTCGTACCTCAAGATGCGCTCCAAATCTTAGCTTCCCAGAAACTTTTTTTTCTGAACCGGGACCCACTTCGGCGCCTCTCAAGACCGTCCCGACAAGTGGATACCCGAGGATTTGCCTTATGGCAGCTCCCTTACGTAAGACTTCTACGCTGCCCCTTTTGGGATTTGCCAGCTGTCTGCGCCAAGGAAAAATGACGACCTGCTTGGAATTCTCGAACGAGTCCAGTCTCCAAGATAATACGTCGCCTGTGTCTCCGTGGCGTATTGCAAACGGGATGCCTTGAGCGTGAAGCAAGCCATCTTCGCCGCCAGATATTGCGTTTAATAGCACAACTTCTCCCTACATGATATTCCCAAATCATATAATACTTTCAACCTGATCGCGCACAACTTGTGGGTATAAGTTTACTTCGAAGCTTTGTGATCTTGCGACGTCTAACCACCCTCGCCCCTAGACACCTCCAACATGCGGCTCCCTGAGCTCTCGGCGCCGGTTCTCGCCGCGTGCCTCCTCGCCTTCCCACAGTTATCCTCGGCCTTCTACCTCCCAGGCGTCGCGCCGACATCGTACGCCAAGGGCGACGCAGTTCCCCTCTATGTCAACAGCATCAAGCCCGGCCAGGCGTCCGACACCAACCGCCTGCAGTCTGTACTCTCCTACGATTACTACAATCCTATATTCCAGTTCTGTGCTCCCGAAGATGGGCCCAAGCCAGTGTCGGAGAGCCTGGGGAGCATCCTCTTCGGCGATCGCATCATGACCTCCCCCTTCGACCTCCGGATGGCCGAGAACCAGACCTGCCTGTCCCTGTGCTCGCAGACCTACGACCCTGTCCGTTTGAAGTTCATCAAGAAGCGCGCGGAGCAAGGCTACAAGATCAACTGGCTCGTCGACGGGCTGCCAGCCGGCCAGCAGATGGAGGACTATCAGGACGGGAGTACTTTCTACACCCCCGGCTTTGACCTCGGCGAGGTGAACGAGGACGGCTCGGTCCTCTTCCACAATCACTACAACATCTTCGTCGAGTACCACAACGTCAAGCGCGAGACGATCACCGACGACGGCCAAACCCACTCTCGGGTTGTCGGCGTCATCGTGCAGCCGGAATCCAAGGGGTATGCGCCCGACGGCGAGCCGGACTGTGATTCGGTCACCAAGCAGATCTACCTGACCGAAAATATGCCTGGCACGGAAGTGCAGTTCACGTACAGCGTCTACTGGATCGAGTCGAAAACCGCGTGGGCCACGAGATGGGACAAGTACCTCCACGTGTTCGACCCCAAGATCCACTGGTTCTGGCTCGTTGATACCGCCATCGTCGTCGTTATTCTCGTCATGTTTGTCGCGTCTATCCTTGTCCGAACTCTGAAGAAGGACATTGCTAGGTACAACCGTTTGGACGATATCAACCTGGAAGACCTGAATGGCACATCGGTGGTCGAGGATGGGGTCCAGGAGGACTCGGGTTGGAAGCTGGTGCACGGTGATGTCTTCCGCAACCCGTCGTACCCGCTACTTCTCTCTGTCCTCCTGGGCAACGGAGCTCAGCTGTTCGTCATGACTGGTCTCACTATTGTCTTTGCCCTGCTAGGGTTCCTCTCACCGTCTAACCGCGGTTCACTCGGAACCATCATGATCCTTCTCTATACCGTCCTCGGCTTCGTCGGCGGCTATGTCTCGTCCAGGGTCTACAAGTCGATGCAAGGTGACAAGTGGAAGCAGAACATTGCCCTGACGCCGACCTTGGTGCCGGGCACTGTCTTTACCTCCTTCTTCTTCCTGGACCTGTTCCTATGGGCTAAGCAATCGTCCGGCGCTGTTCCTTTCACGACAATGCTAGTGATCATTGCTATCTGGTTCCTCATCTCTGTACCCCTGTCATTCCTTGGCTCATGGCTCGGGTTCCGTTCGCCGGCAATTGAGTCTCCAGTCCGCACGAACCAGATCCCCCGCCAGATCCCGCAGGCTCCGACTTACATGAAGCCGTTCCCCACGATGCTGATGGCCGGACTTCTGCCTTTCGGCGCCATCTTTGTGGAGCTTTACTTCATCATGAGCTCCATCTGGTTCAGCCGCATCTACTACATGTTCGGTTTTCTCTTCCTCTGCTACGGCCTTATGATCATCACCTGCGCGGCCGTCACCATCGTGTTGGTGTATTTCCTACTATGTGCGGAAAACTACAACTGGCAATGGCGCTCGTTCCTCGCGGCGGGTATGACGGGCGGCTACATCTTCCTCAACTGCCTCATCTACCTGGTGACCAAGTTGAAGCTGAGCAGCATCGTGGGCATCGTGCTCTACATTGGATACAGCGCCCTGATTTCCTTCCTCTTTTTCATCCTTACGGGTATGTTCAAACTCCATCTCGTGTTTCCTAGGGCGAAGCTAATTTTGCATTTCAGGTGCGATCGGATACTTTGCGAGCTGGTGGTTTGTACGCAGGATCTACAGCTCCATCAAGATCGATTAGGGGGATGCGGGCGTAATCACCTTGCACTGAACCCGCTGCGGTCTCATTCCTTTTCTTTCTATGTTGTATTTTATGTAATATCACCTTGCATCCGATAGGCGCCCATGCGGATGCCCAGGTTGCGGAGGATTTCCCAGGTTTTCGCTTTTTAAGCGCCGCGGGTCCTTTGCGTCTCAGTGAGCGCGCCGAGCAGTGTGGGATGATTTCACGGGAGTCGGAGGAGTCGCTTTTCATGGCATGTGGTAGACGGACGCGGGCTTTTAACATAGACAAATGAAAATGATTATGCTTGAAATGGCGCATGGTTTTGTTTTTGATGCTAGTAGGCTCTGATCCATGCCTGGCCATACAGCAACTTCGGGGATTCTCTCAATCGTCGTCGTCCATATCGTCGATGCTCGTAAACTGAAACTGCTTTTTCTCCTCCCGCTTCTCCGTAGGCGACGCGCCCGACACGCTCCCCTTCCTCCACGCCTCCTGCTCCCTCTCCCTCGCCTTCTCCCTCTCGATCCTTGCCCGCTCCCTCTCCTCCCTGACTCTCTTTTCCTGCTCTTCCCTCTGGACCCTCTCCTCTTCTTCTTTCCGCTTCTTCTCTTCCTCCTCCTGCACTTTCCTCTCTTCCTCCGCCACGGGGTCGTACCCCTTCGGGTCGATCCCCTGCTCCTCCAACAACTGGTTTCGCGACAGTGCACCCGCGCGTATCCGGTCCTCCTCCGGCCAGGGGTAGAACATGGTCACGGCGTGCGGGTTTAGATGGAAAGTCACGGGCTCAGGAAGCGACGTGTTTGTTGAGGCGAGCGTTTGCTGGGATGGGAGCTGCGAGGCCGGCGTTGTGGCGCTCGGCGTGGCTACCGCGCTCTGACCGTTGAGGACGGGCGTGTTGTCGCCGCCGGTTGAGGCGGGGGGCACAGCATTGAGAGCCCCAGGCGGGGGCATTGTGGTCTTGCTTATGCGACGCGCGTAGCTGAGGAGCTCATCATAGGAGAAGGTGTAGCCTGGCTTGGAGGGGTACTTCGTTGTCGAGACATTCTGCACATCCTTGCGGGTGGAGGCGAGGTTGGTAAGGCATTCGCGGATCTGATCGTCGAGGAGGCGGCTCTCTTCGCGGAGCTTCTGGATGCGGCGATAGTTGTTCTGGTGGGCTTGGACTTTTCGTAGGTCAGCGGTAACCCCATATTGGGTAAAACTATCACTGAGAAGTAAATATAGAGTCAACATACCCTCTTCTAGACCCTTGCATAACTCTTTATCCGCGTTATCGAGCTCCCGCGCCTGAGCTGCCGAGGGGTTGTACTTGGCGACGGAGTCGATCAGGCTCGTGAGCGCGCGCTCGAGCCGCTCAAAGCGCGAGTCAATTGCCTTCTCCATGGAAAGGACTAGCCTAAATGGAGGACGCTGTATCTATGCGAAGTGAGGGTCGTGGATCTGGTCTGGGGACGACCTGCAAGATCTAAAGCATTCAGCAAGAACGAATCGCGAGGCGACAAGGCTGGAATGTGCTTGTGGTGGATTGATGAGCTTACGCGCCCCCCGATTGGTCAGACTTTGGGAGTGGGTCGATCACCTGCGAACTTCGAGAAGTCCGGCTTTTCCCGCACGACTTGCTCAACCGACAAAAAAGCGTGCTTTTGACGATTCGACGATTGGCGATACATCGACCTCCGCATCGCGTCTCTGATAAATCCGTCACCATGGTCTCTCCTGTACGTAACGTATTCCCCTCAACGACCCCGGTCGCGATCAATTGGCCCTCCCGTGTCGCTCGCCAGCAGGTCCAGCGGCCCCAGCTAACGACTCCAGACTCCCCGGCTTGGTGCCTACAAGAGCACCTTCGGTCCTAAGTATGCCTCCCTGACACCCATCGCGCCCTGATTTAACTACTTTTGGTTTTAATATGTGGCTAACCTCCGTACTCTAGGTACCACACGCAAACGAACATCTTCGGCCGCAGCGTCAAGCAGCTCACCCGGACGTGAGTTTCACCCTCCCTACCCGACAATCCCAAAAGCCTCGAAATTCGCGACAGACACACGGATGAAGGCTATATAGGGGCGCCGTAGCTTTACTGGACGAGAACCACCATCTCTCGGGTCGAGCTCGGGAGAAGGGAAGTGATGAGGGAATTGAATGGTAGTGCTGATATTCGGTGATAGTGGCTTCTACACCGCCCAGTTCGGCGGCGCAGCCGTCGTTGCCGTGCTCTTCTTTGCCTCTGGCATCCCTAGGGTGCAGAAGGACGTCATCTCGGTGAGTTGACTTCCGCTTCGTCACGGCTGCGGGCACTTGCTAATCGGCTTCCATCAGTGGATCCCAGTTTTCGGCCGCCTGACTGAGAAGCCCGAGATCCCCGCCTCGGACAACGTAAGTTTCATACCGTTACATTTCGTTGTGAGCGTGGGCTAACACGGCATGCAGCCTTTCTAAGCACGTTGCCGCGAATGTTTGCTTTGTTGTCGTGGGTGCTCGCCTCTCTGGCAACCTTCTAGCTGTACAAACACAATCCAATAGACACTAGATTTGACGGATCCTGTCTCCTCGTTGTGCGTTTGCCGTACCTATCATTTGGACCGAGGTTACGATGTACTGGCTCCCGGCCAGTCTATTGGTAGGCTACACTACTTTGCCATGGGCCCCGGCGTTGCGCCATAAGGTATCAACCGGGGAGACGCCTCAAGATGTAGGCCGTATGCGTAGAGAAAAGCATAGAAAGCGTAATCACCCCGATTTGCATCGATTGATCCTGGCCCCTCTGCACCTGTCTTGACCAACTGATGTATTGACCTGGCGACCGTGTGAAATACAAAATCACACAGTACATCCGAACCTCCAGCTCATCGACCCGAAGCTCTCTCAATTAATGTGCCGTTGTCCCAGCTCCATCATCACCCTGGCGCTCGCCCACAAACCAATTCATCATGGTTTGACACTCATTATTTTTCTTTTTATAAGTCGTCCAAACCTAGCCAATCCTTCTAGTTCCGCGAGCTTGCGCTACATTGCCCGTCGTGGTGTATCACGCAATGTCCGTCTCAGTGGCCATCGACCTCTTTTACGCGACGCTACCTATCACCAAAATCGCCGTCCTCGTTGCGTGTCTCGCCTTCATCCTGCCGGACTTCTCCGTCAGCGGCGTACTGAGGAGCCATATCCGGCCCACCCTGCCGTTGGGTCTCGTTTTCATCCTCGCCTGGTTTTGGTTATGCTTCGTCTCGATCCATGTCCCGAAGCCCTACCTAGTGAGCCCAGGCCTGTCCCACTTCTCGGAACAATTTCTGATTTCCTTCAGGATGAGATATTCCATATTCCGCAGGCTCAGAAGTATTGCGAAGGAAAATGGTTTGAGTGGGACGACAAGATCACCACTCCCCCTGGCCTGTGAGTTTCCCTCTACCCTCTCGGTCTTCCTCCCCTACTTACATACGCCAGGTACGGCGTATCCGTTCTAGCCCTACGATCTGCGGACTTTTTGTTCGGGACAACCTGCTCTGCTTTCAACCTCCGGAGCGTCAACGTCTGGTGCGCCACTCTCATCGCCTTCGCGGCGGGCCTTTGCCGCTGCCAGATAGAGTTGAACCAGAGCCAACCCCGCGGGCCGTCGCGGACCAAGCTGGTCTCCGCGTACCCAATCCACACGGGTTTCAACATCGCGCTTTTCCCGGTCCTGTTTTTCTTTAGTGCGTTGTACTACACCGACGTTCTGTCGACTCTCGCCGTCCTGGCGGCCTACTCAAACCATCTAAATCGTGTCAGCCGCCCCCGAAGCTCTGCTGGAAGCGATATTTTAACACTGTTCCTCGGTATATTCGCTATGCTCATGCGTCAGACGAATGTTTTCTGGGTCGTTGTGTACATGGGAGGCTTGGAGGCCGTCCACGCCGTGAAGAGTGTGGCCGCGAATCTCCCGAAGCATCGGATCGCGGACTCTCTCAAGACTGCTGTCTGGCGCTACTTCTTTAACTCTTCACTTGGAGATATCCATGATCCGCCGGTTAGCAGGGTGTGGCCTGATGGTAAGAGACACCCCGTCTATGTTCCTCTCGCTGTAAGCTGACGGACCAGACCTCCTCTTTACCGCCGTGAGTGTCGCCGTGGGCGCCATCTCCAACCTCTTGAGTGTTCTCAAGCAAGTTTGGCCACACATTACCATTTTGTCCACATTTTCTGGTTTTGTCGCTTGGAACGGCGGCGTTGTCCTTGGTATGGAACAGCTACTCCCGGCTCGTCGTTCTCCATTGCTAAACATCCCCTTGCACAGGCGACAAATCGAACCACGTCGCGACGATACACCTCGCCCAGATGCTATACATATGGCCCCTCTTCGCCTTCTTTTCGGCACCACTACTACTACCTTCTGCATTCTCTATCCTGCAGGGGACCATTTCCCTCATCCGACGCCTGTTTTGGGGGTCGCCTAAGACGGACTACCCCGTATCGCATGCTACAGGGCCACATGGGAGTGAAGAGTCCGTCTTTAAGCGCAAGAAGCACCACTACGTCAAGTTCTCCAACCCCAAAGAAGTCAAGGACTCGTTTGGAGTGCCATCTCAGTATACGATAGCATACGCTCCGGTGTTGCGAGTGTTGCTCTTCCTTGTCGTGATCCCCGTCACTGCTGGAGTTGCCTTCGCGGTGGTGAAGTACAACACCATCATCCACCCCTTCACCCTCGCCGATAACAGACACTACATGTTCTACATCTTCAGATACACCATCCGGCAGCCTGGTCTGTTCCGTTTCTATCTTATCGCACCGTACCTGCTCTCTGCGGGCTTGGTTCTCGGAGCCCTGACGCTTGGTGATCGGACTCCGACTGCGGCAGCCACGTCGTTCTTTAACCACCCATTCCTGCAGCCGCCAATAGAAGAGAGGGCGGCGCTGTCGAACCCTGGCCCGTCAGGGAGCAAGAAGGGGACTGCTGTACCTAGCCAACGGAAGGAAGACGCTGAAGCTGGGGCTCCTGCTCCTGCTCCTGCTAACGTCCCCTATCTTATGAAGTCGCATTTCGACGAAGTCCCATCTACCTCGTGGACAGCCTCGCTCACAACAGTGCTTCTCCTTATCCTTGCAACGTCGCTCTCTCTCATCACCGCCCCACTTGTGGAGCCGCGCTACTTCATTATACCCTGGATGATGTGGCGCCTCCACATACCTGCCTGGTCGACGAACGAGCTTCCCAGTGCCTTGTGGCGCATTCCTCTTGTCCGCCAGGTTCTACGCCTCGGTCGGGTAGTCGACCTACGCCTCCTCCTTGAGACGACCTGGTTCTGTGTTATCAACTACATGACCATGCGCATGTTCATCGCGAGGCCGTTCCAGTGGAAGGCCCCGGATGGGACACTGTTGGACGAGGGGCGCTTTCAGAGGTTTATGTGGTGATAGAGACCTGTACATTCGGAAATGGGCATCTCGGAGATATGTTGCTTCAAGAGTTTGGGCGTCCACAGAACTTGTCCGTTTTGAGATTGGCGTTAAATAGACCAGGGTGCATTGGTACGGATACCACCATATCTTAGATTTCGTTTCCTCTCAAATGAGAACACTTCTGATTTTCATGATTTGTGTAAATACCTGGGCCGGGGCTGTTGCGTCCCTAGGCTCACCAGGATCCTCTTACCCCAACGCCTTTGCCCATTAGAACGCCGAAATATCCTGCACCCACGTTGTCCATTTCCCTTTTTTTTTAATCATAATGCCCATTGCCTACCCATTTCCTGGATACTAGCCATGACAGCCAAATTCCATTTCTCCGCCGAAACCGGAAGATAGCAAAGAGCAAGTCGTCACAGACTCAGCTTGTCAATGCTAAACCCATCGTTGCTCCGCACCCTCTTCATGACACCCAGCTTAAAGTACCTCTCCTCACCCGTCGCCGTACGGCCGCCGATATACCACTTGTCCGAACCCCGCACCTCCCTGAATCCCTCACTGCTGCTGTCGCTGCCCCTCCGGCGGCTCGGGGTGGGGATGGGCGCCGCGCCGCGGGGCGAGAGGACACCTGGTGAGCGGGGTTGTTGCTGGGACTGCGAGGGTATGGTTCTCGGGGCGGAGGGCGTCGATGACGTGGATGACGAGGCGTTGTTGTTTGTGGTAGATGGCGTGGACGTGGAGGTCTTGTTTGGTTGTTGTTGGTGGGAGGGCCGCGGCTGGCGGATAGAGGAGAAGAAGGTCGAGAGGAAGAACGGGCGTTGGGACGACATGTTGAGTCGTGAGAGGTGTGGTACAGTGTTGTCGTCTGGAGTTGCTCGACTCGCAACGTTTGGCCGGTATAGCGTCTTGTCGGCACTGCAGAGAACGAAAGAATAGGCGCAGTGCTTGAGTCGGCCTGTTCCTAGGCCACAGGAGACCCTGCCCCGAGGGAAAGACCGTGCCAGGTACCGACGCGTGCTAACTCCGAGCGATATTTAAATCGCTCTGCTCGTTCGCGACAATCGTGGGCTGATCGCCGGCTCTGCTTTTAGCAAGGAGAAGAGAGAGCCGCTCCGGCCGCCGTATGGGCTGTTTGTAATCGTCGTCGCCTCGTGCGGGAAATACGCGATGTTCGGACACAAAAGGGTCGGTTCCTGCGTCGGACAAAATTGAGGGTTGAAATTTTGCTGTTTGTGACGCCTCTGACGTCTGTTATACACATGCGAGGCAGCGGGCAAGAAGGGGACGACTTCCCCCACGTTCGGGGATGTCGGCCAATCTCGGAAGCGCGATGTGAGTAATCGCGGGGTTGTCATAGGCTGCCAGTGGCGGGGCCGCAGGCGGAGACCGAGGCTTTCGCGGTGGTCGCTTGGTGGCGGTCCGCTGATAGCGCTGGTGGGCCCGGGGGAACGGCACCCTCAGCGCCTGCACGACCTACACCTTCCACACATGCCCACCAAGACCGACGCCATCCGAATGAGTTGCGCATTACCGGCGACTCATGCGTTCCTGGATGGAAGGCATGATCTGATTCGGCTGCAAGGCGTCCCGAAGGATTTCGCTCGATACAACACCCTGCTGGTCATCGGTACCCGGCATTCGGGATTGGCCACGCGCACAGGCAAGATGGCAGGGTCCCAGGCGCCGGCCCCCGCCATTACCCCGCTATTCTCGTTGCATCGGCGGACGGCTCAACGATCAAACTGCCTGTCGCCATCTGATGATGCCTGGGGTGCAGGACGGTGTTAACGGACTATTGGGACAGGCAAGGATGGGAGAACCGGCTTCCCCCGTGATGCTGTCCGTTACCCCTGCTCCAGACCGCAGAAGGCGTCGAGTTTTGCCGCTACTCGTCTTCCCCAGCATCGGTATCTTGTACTCTCCCGTTGGTTTAGCCAAGAGGACCCGGAATGTCGGTTCTTCTCAGCTTAATTGAGAGTGATGGCTCAGTCTACGAAGGCGGCGACTGGATCCGGCGCAGCCGCCGTTGCGCCTCGGAGTACGGGCCTGCCTCGTACGAACCGGACCAGACTGTTTTCATTTTTCATACAGGGTCCAATGCCGCCTGTAGCAAGCATTCTTCGTAGGCAACCATCCCGACCCTAGGCGTCTTCATGTTTGTCGTAGGTGTGCTCCAGCGCCGGGCGAGGGGTTAACGGCGAATACTCGCATAGCACCTGAGGGCTGCAGACTCATTCAAACCCCCTATTCTGGTCAAGTATTTCGAATTTCAGTGTACAGTACAGTCCCGTTCCAGGTTTCCCGCCACTCTTGAGGATCGCGCTTTGGTTTGACGAGATCCATTACGTGCACTTTGTACAGTATCCGGATACCTGCAGGAAGCGCTACAGTGCGCAGAACCTCCTCCTAGACGTTACGCCTCCATGTTCCCTGCCAGAGTCCCGCCTCAGCACTCGCTCGCCAAAGCCAAACCGAAACAACGCCAGTAAATCAATCTCTCCCAAAAATGAAAGGTCGAGAAAGTAGAAAAGGCCGCTGGTGCCACGTTTGCGACGCCCAATCTGACCATGTGTGCTGCCCAGCATGCCCAGGCGTTTGGCCGGGGCAGAGCATTCGAAACCGAATCGACTAGATTAGAAATTGTCGCCGCTGGAAACTTCCAGAAGGCGAACCCTCAAAAAGCAGCACAACTGCTCACACTCGTGTCCCCTTTTCCTATCTAATGCTTGAGACGTTCTCGGTTTTGAGCGAAGCTGTCGATTCGCAGAGTAGATAATAAGCGTTTGGGTCACTGAGCAGAGTCTTACCCTCAGCCGACCGCAACACCGCCATCCGCGCGCAGAGGGCATCTCTCCCTCCGCTGATGCCCAGCCACGTTTGAGCCGCAGTACGCCTCCGCCGGGCCTCATACCCAAGACCGCATACGGAGCTTTCTTGTCCCGACCTTCGCCAATCATGGCATCCAGTTCCATCCTCTTAAAGGAGGAGGGCAACCGCCACTTCCAGTCCGGGAACTATGTCGGCGCAGAAGGTTGCTATTCAAAAGCGTGAGCCCCATCCCATCTTCAGAAGCTCCGCAACCGACGTCCTGCCTCGCGCGGCTGCATATCACTCGCCTCCCGCCACCCCCTCTCCCGTTTCGGACCCCATAACGTGCTACCTTAATTCCTGTCCCGCCCCGCTGACCTTCCCAGTATCATCGCGGACCCCAAGAATTCCGCCCTGTACACCAACCGCGCCCTCGTCCGACTAAAACTCCAGCTCCATGACTCCGTCATCGATGACTGCCAGCGCTGCCTCGAGCTCAAGCCTGGCAATATGAAGGCTCACTACTACCTTTCCCAGGCCCAGCTCGCCCTCCGAGACCATGATGCCGCCCTCCAGCACGCCCTGCGCGCCCACGAGATTTGCGCTGCCACCGCCGACAAGTCGCTCGGCGCGGTGACTGCCCAGGTCCTCGCCTGCAAGAAGGAGCGCTGGGAGGAACGTGAGCGCCGGCGCATCAGGGAGGGCATCGAGCTGGAGAGCGAGGCGCTGGAGCTGCTGGAAAGGGAGAGGCAGAACATGCTGGAGGGCGTGGACAGCGAATTTGAGAGGAGGGATATCGAGGCCGAGTGGGATCAGAAGATTGCAACGATGAGGAGGACCTTTGAAGCCGCGAGGGCGGCAGACTCGAAGCGGAGAACGGTGCCGGACTGGGCGATTGACGACATCGGCTTCGGCATCATGGTAGACCCTGTTATCGTACGTCTGCCGTTTCGGTGCTAGCCCACGCTTACGGGATGCCGCGATTTACTGACCGTGAGAGCAGACGAAGACGGGTAAGTCCTACGAGAGGGCGTCGATAATGGAGCACTTGCGGCGTTCGCCCACAGACCCGCTCACCCGCGAGCCCCTGGTTGCTTCCGAGCTACGGCCCAACCTCGGGCTCAAGCAAGCTTGTGAGGAGTTCCTCGAGGAGAATGGGTGGGCCGTAGATTGGTAGGTTGAGAGGAAACGCCAGTTTTATACTCCTGCAATCTAGGCACACGATTGCGTCGATTTCCTTGTTTTCCCCCTCTTTCTCTGCTGTCCCTGGCTTGAATATTGTCTTGACATGAGCTGGCATTTTGGTTTTGCATGGCAGGGCACTGGCGTTTGGGTATATGAGGGGCGAGGCGTATTCCTAGTTTATGTTCACTGCCATCCCTTAATGGCCGAATTTTGTCCTGAACATATCATTAAGGCTCACAAGCTGTTAGCCTCGCAGGGCTTAAAGTAAAGCTGGCCAGCTTGCATAGTATTAGCAAAGTGTGAAATCCGTGTGTTGCTGTCAGGTCTGTTTTCTGATTCGCTCCCAACCGGCCCCCAGTCGCAAGTGATGGTGGCCTTTCCTCATCAGGGGGCTTTTGTCCCTCTCCCTGCCACCATCACGTACCTCCACCTCAGTCTAATATGTCAACGGATCTTTATCGATACTTATGGCCCTTAGCATTGTCTTATAAACTCGCCCTTCAATATTCCTTTCATTTCTTCCCCTTCCAGATGCATGGGACCCTAACCAATAGCAGAATTACCTCATCGCGCCGGGCAATCCCACACAATGCGCAGTTTCTGCGCTGAACTTGGATGGCGCAGGTTTTGCGAGAAGTAAGGGGGGAACAGGGAAGGAGGCAGCCCTTTACACATCAGCCCCATCACATCTCTCGGCTCGATCGTGGTTTCCGGCCTCGAAGAGGCCTACTCTGGCCCGCTAATAATCTGACCCCTGCCAAGGCCTCTGAAGCCAGCCAGGGTTATGTTAGCTCTGTCGGACCTATCAGAGAATGCAACGCCCTTAGCTTGCAACCAACACGATCAAACGACACTTCAAGTATGCCCCAAGCCCCTCAGTACCGACTATCAGGCGCTCCGGTGGCAGCAACGACGGCCAACATGGCTCCTAACAGCCCGCTTCAACCGCTTCCTACGCGCATGCAACGCAACCGCGAGGCTGGGTCCGCCCTCTGTCCTCGCAACGCTCATGGCGGCCAACAGAATCCTTTGCATACATGTCCACGATCGCTTGCCCAGAAATGCCCAACACTGGGTAGTACCAGGAGCCCTTGTGATCCTATTCCTGTCCATATGGCCCACAGAATACTAGTGAAGACTCACAGGAGCTAGAACCAGCGCGAACTTCTGTAATGCTATTCCTGTAGATATATTGACAAGTCATATAGGGCCCCCGTCGTGTTGGCCCCCTATAACTTGCCGCCAACAAGATCTTTGTGATGTTATTCCTGTCAACATTTTGACAAGGCATGCAGGCCATCGCCGTGTCGGGCCTCAAGAACTTGCCGCCAACAAGAACTTTTGTGATACAGTCGCTGCCGGTCCCTTCGGAAAGGATGGTTAAGAGGGTGGGCACAGAGCGGCCAAAATCGTCATTATGGCTCAGCTGCTGCCATATCTTGAGGGTGCGGACGTCCGTGCTAGAGTAGATGGCATTGACAACAACAGTGACACTGAGAAAGTATCAACACTTCGTCGATGTTAGACACATCTCTCACTATCCCTTGCTGCCCCTATATATCCTGGTGATCGGCTCCACTCACTATCGCTCTCGACCCAGCATCTGGACATATAATCTCACCTCCCTCTTATTACTGCGTAAGATGCATTACCTCAACTATCTTTCCTACTCTTTAAGCTTTGCTCACTTATTCTTACTCAGATACAAGCCATAGTAGGGATACCGAGCCTACTCCTGCCCCGGAGCAAGCGGATAGTCAGCCCAGTTAACCCCCACTTTGCCCAGAGACAGCTTCGCCCGCCCCAGAGAACGGGGCCATTGTACCTACTACTTCTGGTCAGATTGACATCAATCCAGTAGACATGCCTCCAGCTTCGTACGTGGCTCAGCCCTTCAATAAATACAGATGAATATGACTCTGATCTAATATATTTATAGACATACACCTATCAGCACAGACACTCAGTATCTAACTGAAGAGGGCAAGTCGACAAAATAGATTGGCGTTAACGAGTAGTTCTCTTGTCCATACTAATTAGTGCAGATCAAGCAGACGCCACTCCTTACGCCATACCTAAGGGGTTCCAGGTGGAAACCGGCAACAACAGAAGGGACGTGATAAGCCTTAGCTAGTGGGTCCACGAGATTAAAGCGATGGCCGAAGGACTCCTAGCATGTTCTCCTAAACGCAGACAGGACGATGTGCTGGTCTGCACTAGGCAACGCACCTACGAATATACAGAGCGATTCTTTTGCAACAGGAAGTTTATAGAGCAGGTCGAGGCGCTTTCTTCTGAGCTAGCAGAGATTGTTAGAGGAGAGGGCTACGTGGCTCAGCTAGAGGAGGCAGGGGAGACCCTCAACTTTGGTGGTACATAGCCTGTTAAGCTCGTGTTGCAGAGTCTCAGCGCTATCCCCGAGCTTTCTGAGATCTTGCTACAGGCTATCAGAGTATTCAGCTCGATAGTGCCCAGTGTGGTATCTTTCAACGGGGCCATGAAGCCGGGGTATAAGGCATGGCCTAGGGCCTATGGCTTAGAAGTTTGGTGTAGCAAAGCCCAAAGCTATCCTAGTGCCTGAGCCGAAGGATAATAGTCAAAAGGCGGATTGTCCTAAGGAGGATCAGACGCCGTAGGTAATTCCCTTGGCAGGTGTTTAGCATGACTTTATAGCATAGTATTCAAAAACCACAGGCTCTATGCAGCTTCGAGCAGTGTGTTAGGAGGGAAGAGGACCGGAACCCTAAGTGTACTGTCGTGAGTTTCCATCCTTTGCGTCCAGGGTTGGCACCACCTAGCCACATTCTTCTGCCTTGCCTGTCCTGGAAGATTGGAGGAGAAAAGCCATGTTCTAGACTAACGTAACTGTTTTAAGGGAGAGCACAAAACCTTCCCTTACGTGTGGGACAGGGAAACTCTCAGCCAGCCCTATTTTAGCGAGTAGGAGTCGATTGACAACTTATTAGACTCAGTCGTTACAGAGCTCTGGGTTGATTGTGACTGACAGGGCAACGCAACTGGCCTTCCAGAGCCTCTTTTCTACAGGGGGGGGGGGGGGGGGGGGATCTATTAA